>KZ510626.1:3241-18624 GCA_002844005.1 Limosa lapponica baueri | reverse complement strand
AAGGGGTGGCAGAGTATAACGAGTGCAGAAAGCCCAAGGTGGAAGCAAAGGTTGAATGGAACGTGAAAACCGGTCAGTTCAGCAGGGAAAGATAATTTATGGAGGGGAGAAAGGAAGTGAACAAAAAAAGGGGACATGCTGAAGACTAGTGAGTAATTTAGAAAAAAGGCTCTTGCAGAAAGGGGACAGCAGTTGCTACATGTAGCCTGAGAGAATGAAGCCTGGATGCGTGGGAGCCAGTCCAAGACTGTAAGTTAAAAAAGGGTAAGAAAACATACCAGCAGGAGTGCTGAATTGAGATCAAGGGCAAGCATCCTTACAGGTCACTGGAAAATCAGCGTCTGCCAGTCATTACCTCACTGTGACCACAGATATCTCCTAGCCAAAGTGTAAAGAAAAAACATATTAATCTCAGATATCCTTGTGTGTGAATTCTAGATCCGTCATGATACGCCGGTGATACCGAGTGAGGTCCTTAGGTCTGACCGGCTTCAGTAGAGAGGTAGCGCTTGAGCCCTGATTTTGGCTTGCAACTGCCTGTTCTGCCATTTCGTAACACGTGTGTCTGCCCCAGCCCCGTGGGCCCAGCTCCCAGTGGGAAAAACCCCAGAATTTGTCCTGCATAAATAAGGACAGGAGAATGCTCTTGGCTCCACGAAAGAGAACGCAATGTGGGGTTTGAGAAGAGATAGTTCCTTTCAGCCTGGCAGTTGCTGCGTAGCAAAGTCCTTCTACAGAGCCCTCCGGAAGATGCTGGTGGTGGGACCAGCCACTGTTTTCTCACATCTTGACAAAATTGCAACAACAAATCACAAGCTTGGGACAAGCTGAAAATGAAGCGGAGGCCTGCACTCCAAATGTTCTTTGTTTCATGGAGTGCAGTGAAAACAATGGTAGAAGCAGTTGGCAGGTCATATTTTAACGACTGAGCTTTTCCATTGTTTCATATTAATTTTCATAAATATTCATTAATGTGACACACAGAGTTGACTTGTGTAACAGTTTGCAGTATCTGAGGCCATTCTGTTCGTCTGATTATTTTATCACTTGCACATCTAATAGTGACAAGCTGGGCAAGCTGAATGTCAGTCTGCTTCATTCCTCCAACTAATTCAGTTACTCCTTTCTTTTACTTGCTTTCTTACCCCCGTATTTCCTCCCTATTAGACTGGCTGGTAGAAGACTAGTTGAAGGAAAAATCACACTGCAGCCTGGCTTCTGCCTTTGTAATCATCATAAACTTCTCATGTGCAATGTCTTCTTTCCATATTATACACACTATGCTTCATTCACCAAGGAACCAGGAAGCCTAATGTACGATGCAACGCTTGCAGAAGAAAATCTATGGATAGATTTACTAAGCAAGTCACCTCTACGTTCCTTCTCCCAACATTTCCTGCAGGCATGTGGCTCCCAATTCATGTTTCCCTGAGACATAAAGCCTTATGGATTTGTTATTCTTATCATCACCACTACTATTCTTTAAATAAGAATAGCAGTGGTTCGGAGCAATGTTGTCTCAACCACTGTACAAATGAGTGACAGATTAAAGGAAAGTTCCTCTATCCTAGACAAATTAAAATCTTGGTAAATGGGAAGAGGAAATGTTCTGCTCAGCACTGGTGAGGCCACACCTTGAGTACTGTGTCCAGTTTTGGAGCTCTCACTACAGGAGGGACATTGAGCTGCTGGAGCGTGTCCAGAGAAGGGCAATGAAGCTGGTGAGGGGTCTGGAGAACAAGTCTTGTGAGGAGCAGCTGAGGGAGCTGGGGGTGTTCAGCCTGGAGAAAAGGAGGCTGAGGGGAGACCTTCTCGCTCTCTATAACTCCCTGAAAAGAGGGTGTAGCCGTGGGGGTCGTCTCGTCTCCCAAGGAACGAGCAATAGGACAAGAGGAAATGGCCTCAAGTTGCACCAGGGGAGGTTTAGTGTGGATATTAGGAAAAATTTCTTCACTGAAAGGGTTATCAAACATTGGAACAGGCTGCCCAGGGAAGCAGTGGAGTCACCATCCCTGGAGGTATTTAAAAGACGAGTAGACGTGGTGCTGAGGGACATGGTTTAGTGGTGGACTTGGCAGTACTAGGTTAACAGTTGGACTTGATGATCTTAAAGGTCTCTTCCAACCAAAACGATTCTATGATTCTGTATTCTACTACTTAATTAAGCATTCAGGAAGAGTGCAATTTCACTGTACATGGCATGTCCATTGGAAGAGCAGGGAGTCTACAGCTTGGGCTTTGTATCACATACAGAGAATAGGGTCCTTCTGCCATCAGACTAACCCCTACAAGGGCTCTTGGCTTGATTTCCAAAGTTGCCAAACATCTGCCGTTCTTGCTGACTTCAGCACATGGTGCAAAAGCTCAGCAAGAGCTCAGCAGCTCTGAATGTCCGACTGGCTGCGTGACATCCTGAAGTCTCCTGCAGTACAGGGAGGTCCACAGTGGGTTTGATGCTGGCATGAGACCGGTTGTTTCTTCACTATGCGGGAAGAAAAAAGCACTTGTGCTCTGTGGCCAAACAGGCAATTGATGGGGGAAATGCAGCAGTGGCACAAAAAATGTGGTGCAAGCTGAGGCAATCATCACTCCAGCAAGCACAATGAACACCTTCTGGCTACATACATGGCTACATGTGTTATGCATTAGAGTTACACATGTTAACTATACCCATATATTTTTTCCTTCTGTAGAGATAGCCAAACCCTGGTACTGAAGGCCAGTTGACTGACAGCCATAACGTGATCCACTGGATTCACGAGTCCATGGGTGTAGGAGGCCCAAGATGACTGCTGAACTGCTGACCAGTAGCTTGACATTGGGTGGCTTTGCTTCTCTGCTACTGCTGTTGGTCATCCCTTCCCTGCAGTTGTAAGCTGCTGTAAGGAAACACTGGCAGGAGCCAGGGGAATAAAGGTAGTGATTTCCAGTGAGCGCTACTACATGCTGATGATTAACTTTGCTGTAGGAGAGGCTGCAGGGTTGAGCAGGATGGCTTAGGAAGAGGGACAGGTGTCAATATGGACTTAGTTTTGAAGAGAGACAAAGGCCAAGCATAGACTTAGAGACAATAAGGGTGTGAGGAGCCATGGGAGGTCATTACCCATCTCCTTGATTCAAGACAGGATCTGCTGTGCCAAAACTCTTTCTGTCAGAAGTGTTTCTTCTTACAAAAGCAATTGCACAGCCTGCCCCAGAAGCACCTTCCAGTGCTTAAGGATCCTTATGGTTAGAGGGTTTACCTAATGCCTGACCTCAGTCTTCCCTGCTCTGACTTAAGGACGTTACTGCTTGTCACATGTAAAGGGAGGTGAAAAGAGTGAGAATAGGTCTTTCCCCTTTGGCAGCTATCATTCAAAGCATTCAAAGCCCATTACCGTTTCTTATCTTAGTTTTCTTTTTTTCCTAGGCTAAGCAAATTTCTTTCTCCTTGTTTCATCGATCTCTGCTTGTTCTCATTGTCTTTCTCTTGAGTCCCTCCCTTCACATCATTTTGAAGTACCACATCCAAGACCAGACGCAGTACATCAGTTCTCCAAGTGAACAGAAGGATGTCTCATGCGTGTTGTTCCTGTGTATAGCCCCAGCATTCACCTTTTCTGCAGTTCCCTGTGCAGCACCAGGGAGCTCATATTCGATGTCCAAGCCAGGGTCACCCATAGGGTCCTTTTTCTGTGGGCCAGCTGTGTGACAAGCTGTCCCTCCTGAGGAATTTAGGCTGCCGATTGCTGAGGAATAAAGCACTGTCAGGGCAAACTAGGAAGCCAGTGCTCTGACACATGGTTCATTTTGAAATGGACCATGATTTACTGAGCAAGATCTGGAGAACTCAGCACAAATAAAACCGTTCTACCAAGTCCATGGAGAGCTGTCTGACCCCAAGGCCAGTTTGATTTAGCCTCTGCTGGCCAGGCTGTTGTAGGAAAAGAAAGCTGCTGGAACAATAGTAGCAGCCGCAGCAGCAAGGAAAACAGAAGCAGGGAGGTTTGCAGGAACTGGATGCCGGCCATACATCTGGGCAAGCCCACTGCGCACAACCGTGATGCGAGCCCTGCTCGGTGCAAACAGACGTGTGCATTTAAGCCCAGCCTATCCATAAGCTTTTAGCAATTGGAGGATCCCCTGGAGTGCCCCCTCCTTTCAGCATTAAAGGACCGTTTATTTCCATGCAGGAACATCATGGAGAAGGGCATGGCTAAGGTAGAAGGGATGCGTTGCAAGGTCTGCCCACCAGAAGGGTCCTCTTTGGCCTTCTGGCATAAACTTCCTTCACTCTTTGTATTCTTTTATTTATGAGTTAGGTTTAAATTTTAAAATAAATCAACAGTAGTGAAAAAAAAATCCCCTCGGTAAACAGTTTGAAGTGGCATTTTACTTTTCACTCAGAGTCCTAGCAACACCCAAATCAACGGGAGTGTTTCATTTGTTCTCAGTTTGAAAAGCCAGTTTGCAGAAGTTCGCCAGTTTGGTCGACATAAAGTTCACTGGTTAAGGCTTACTCTTTATTCTCTTTATTTTTAGATAAAACACATCTCTTGATATGACTATGGTTAAAGAGCATTCTGTGTGTGCATGTGTGTGTGGGAGAGAGAGAAGCACGCAGCGGCTTTTATTTCCTTACTTTTAATGGGGCTATTTTGTGAGGCTGAAAAAAAATTGTTAAACTTGCCTTAATTGATTGTTTAAAGTACCATGGTGGATTTGTCGTTTAAACATAGCCCGTGGTTAAAGTTCCCGTTGCATTGTATTTGAAGTAGGTCCTTTGTGCTTTAAAATGAAAACTGTAAAACTTTTGGTGTTTAAGGCTTTCTGACTCCAAGTTAATTGTTTTCCTTTAATATGAGCAGAATTAAAGATATTAAAAATCGACTGTTGGAGCACATAATTGTGGCCTCCCATCTATTCTTCTTGTGGAAATGAAAGGAATATTGAAAGAGTTCCTATTTTACAATACCAGAGGTGGCCAAGCATTTACAACTCTATATATTCTTTTAGTTGAATTCTTCTAAACCTCACGCCTGGCTAGCAGTTTTCTCCCAGACGATTTTCATTTTCAAAACATTCACATCCAATAAACTACACGAAACATAGTGTGAGAGAAAAAAGGGGACAGGAAATGGCTCTGTTGCATGGTTATTACATCCTATTGCCTGTGGGTTGCTTTGTTATGAGTTTTAACTATGTAAATATGACGTATATGACATCAGAATTTAATCTAAAGCTACTAGGTGGGAGATAGAGTGTGACTTTATTGTTAAGGCTAAAATCAACTGGGTGTTGACAGGTCTCAAAAGTCACTGAGTATAACCTTGAAAAGGAAAAGCTCAGACTGATAAGCTGTTCCTTGATTGACAACTTCAGGCTTGACTGCAAGTATTGAAAACAGTTGAGCAAATGGAGGGAAAGAAGTTTTATTTCATAAGAAACTACACTGGGAAATATAGCAGGATTTATAGGCTGATGTAGCACAAAAACCTAAGAAAAACAGGTGTGAGGTTTATAAAATCTGGAAACTGGGAAAGGACATTGTCCGTGAATGATTTCCCCATTATGGTTTAATTAACCTTGTAAAAGCCCCCTATGCAAAAATAATGCCACGATGGGGGGAAAAAATAAAACACTGGTGTCCACTAGCTTCGACTTTCAACAAATCATACGTCAACAGCTCATGGCAAGGAGGTGGGTTGAAAAAAAAGAGAAGAAAATAAGAGAGAAGGATTTCAATGGGAAATAAATGCACCAGGGAAAACAACACACTGATTTTTCATCTTTCTAGTGAAGTCAGACCAATTTTTGGCACTGTAAAATCCATTATGGAGACAATAAAATAAATACAGTTTAAAGTAGCAATCGTGGGTTGATTGAAATGTTATGATAGCTACACATGCTATATCTTATCAAATATTATCCATAAGGAAGCATTCAATTCATATTGTGCCAATTATCATACTCTGTGCATCATAAACTTTTATTGCTTGTTATGGAATGCCACTCAGCCAAATTTTTCTTCAGATATTGCATCATCAGAGTCAGATGGAAAACATATTCTAATGTGGCAAAGTGTTAAAGAAATCTAATACTCTGGGGCTGAATGAAAATGTTAAGGTTCATCTCCTGGATAAGAAAAACAATTTATGAATGCAATATTCATTTCCTGAGGTGGGCATAAGCAAAAACCTCATCTGAAACTTAAAACCGAGATGTTGGCCTTCACTTGTTCCCTTAGTTTAACTCATTGATGTCATGTATTATGGACCACTGCTAAGACCACATCTGGGAAGGAGTCGCTTTTTTCGGCTCTCCAGATCACTTTTACAGGGAACTCCTTGTCTAATTGCATGTGCTGAGACTGAACCTCAAGGGCCAATGGATCATGTTTCACTTTTAATATATTACTGAAGAATATCAAAATAATCTACTTGTTTAATCTTGATCATGCCAGCCGATTAACACTTTGACACCCCGAATCACAGATGTTAAGTGCTACAGGGTAAGGTTTCAGTGAAGCATACAAGCTATAATGAGGCTTTGTGAAGTTACAGATCTGAGGTTAATATATTTACTTAAGCATTCACAGTACGCAAAGCGGGGCTTTAGCTATCAAAAGACAACTTGGACAACAAAAAAGCACCCATTGTAGATGGGGGTAGGTGCTGGAGTCGGCAGCAGCTAGCTGGGATGGAGTGGGAATATGCCTCCTGGAGGAGGTGACAAAGTGCTTCTGGTTGCTCTTTCAGGGGCTTCAGAAGTAAAGCAGGAAGGCTACAGTGGTAGGAATTCAGTCCAAAGGACTTGTGGATAAGTGATGTAATGGAATCTCGGAGAATTTCTGATGCACCCTCGATGTGGAAACAATAACATCAGCAAACAGCAAGACTCCCCAGACCTGCAGGGAACACTTAGAAGCAGCTGAACCGGGGGGGTATCCCAAGCAATGCCTCCAGGTAGAGCTGGCACACTGAGAACCAGATCAAATTCTAGCCACTGATGTACTGGATCAGCTTGCACCATTTGTAGCGCGCACGTCTTCGTCCCACTTGATGCCCCATTGATTTCAGTGACCATTCACAAGGGCAAGGTAACCTAACACAGACCTAGAAGAATACCTTCCTGAAGGAGATTTTGATTCTTGTTTCTCTAAATTCCCGTGGTTTTCACTTGGTAAGTTTACTGACAGAAACTGCATGGTGTGGTAAAAGCATCCCAGGATCTTTGTAGATGTAAAATATAAGACAATGTATCAAGGAGTGGGACAGTGACTCTACGTTTCCATAAACCTGTTCCAAACTTTATTCATCTGGATTGTGCTTGTTTGAGAAGAAAGCAGCCAGATGCAGGAGGCAATATGTTATGGTCAATTTATCTAATGTGTATGATGGAATAGGAAAGACCTGTCCTTAGCTTCTTCCAAGCACTTCTGCAGGTTTCTGTGTCCATCCTGGAGTTGAAGACCAGCTGAGGTATCCTATTGTAGGAGACCTCTCTTCTAAGCATTGGAGAGTGTACCTGCAGGGGTTAAGTCTGCCAGTCTGCCGTGAAATATTTACTCCCTGTGTGGGAATCCTGTATTGCCGTAAGTGTTGTCCCCAAGGACACGTCTGTATCATTAGACAGTGAGTGGGGCAGGAGCTCCTGTCTTCAATATAGAGAGTGGGGGACCATTTGGGTGTTACTATATCTGCTTTGGGTGTTACTATATCTGCTTTATATGGTGTTACTATATCCACAAAGGGAAAGGATTCATAACAAGTGGGAGTCACCAGCCTTCCCTGATGCCCCACCAAATATATCAAGCTCTTCACCTAGTTGAAACGCCCAATGTATGTACCACATACCTCAAAAAGCCCAGGGGAGATAGATCACTGCAAGGTGGCAGATGCTCTGCAGGTGTCCAACCGTTCCGCTGGGAAGGAAGTAACCAGGATCCTGACAGACTTGGTGACCACCAGGTGCCACAGCCTATGATGGTCCCTTCTTCCTGTCCATGAGCATCCCAGTTATCCACCGAAACATCGCTGCTGCAGCTCATGCAGAGCAGTCTCAGCTTAGGAAACAAATCCTGTGCTGCTTGTGAGCTACACGTGCTTCGAGAGTCATAGGTTTGGCCACTCCTGTTTCTTTTTCAGCTTTTTTATTTAGCTGCCAGCAGTAAGAAAAAGGCAGCCTGCTCCCAGAAGTGCATATTTCCATTCTGTGAAATACGACCTGCTCCTGAGTCCTTGATCTCTCTTTCCCAAATAAGAAATCTTAGCTATTCCCAGTTTACCCTGGCGGAGAATTAGTTGGCATCCATAATGTGTACATGATACCAGGATCTGCTGCTATAATGCCTCTGACTCA
This sequence comes from Limosa lapponica baueri, assembly GCA_002844005.1. Classification (NCBI taxonomy): domain Eukaryota; kingdom Metazoa; phylum Chordata; class Aves; order Charadriiformes; family Scolopacidae; genus Limosa; species Limosa lapponica. The sequence continues at coordinate 10,284 of KZ510626.1, read as the reverse complement.
CACCGTTGCATCTGAGCACTTTCTAAATGAAAAACTAGGAGTCCAGAGATCTTCCGTTTCAGCTTCTTTATGTGACCTGTTGCTCTCTTAGGCTGCATTTTTCCTTCTTGCATGACAATTAAGAATGAGGTTTGCAGGAGAACCCATCAGTGGATTATTTCTGTTCTTTTTGAAGTCAATGGGATCAGAGTTAAGCCAAATCCGAGCACTTAAAAAAATTGATCCTAAAAAATGGACGGGCAAAAATAAATAGTTTCTTGAATGTGCTGTGGAACTTCAGGGTTTCTGTAGGTCCTTCTACCCGGGCAGAAAACTGGAAAAGCTACTGTTCTTCCTTTGTACAGAGAAATACTCTCTGTGCCTTCTTCCCACTTTAGTGGCAGGCACAGCCAGATTCCGAGTATTAAAGAACGAGTTGTTTTGTTGTTTGTTGGTTGGGGGTTTTTTGTGTGTGGTTTTTTTTTTTTAAATCAACTGTTGCTGGTCACAAATGCAGCAAAACCCCAAAGCCCTAATCACAGAAGAGAAAAGATGCAATCACGTGGCTCAAGCTGTTTGCCATCCCAAGGGCCATGACAAACGGGAGTTACTCAGGGGAAAGAAAAAAAAGAAAGTACCCCCATCGCATCTCTAAAACTCTTAATAGGCCTTCGACGTTCACTTTTTGGATGCATTTTTTCCCCTTTTTATTAGACAGCAGTGCCAGGACTCCTACCTCACACCTCTGGACTCCCTTGGCAATGTCATGAAAACAGATCCATCAGCCACCACCAGCCCCAGTCCAACAAACCAGTGACAAAAGAAATGTGAATATAACCAAAAGTGGTTCCTTGGGCAACAAAAATGAGCAAATAGTTGTGCAACATACTGCACATTTTTTTAAAAAACTCTTTGGAGTAAGACTATTTTTCCCATTCAGTTATGCTTCAAATCTGACACACTATACAGGAACATTTGTCAATGAATTTCATAATCCTTCTGACAGAATTTACCACTAAATTGCTGCTGTTGTTACAGCTGCAGGAAGACGAGGGGCCTTGATCCAAAACTCAGCACTAAAAAAGATGTGGGAACTCAATACTAGAAATGATGTGGGAACCTCAGCCATGCAGAGGAGCCAAAGGGGGAGAAGGAGGGCATCTGTTTACCTCCATTTGTGCCTTTCCTGGAGAGCTGGAGGTACACTGCAGTCAGAGCCCAAGACTTCCAACCGGAGTGAGTTTGATCTGGGAATAAATAACCTTGGCAAACCATTTACTCCAGCAGCAAATTAATGTTTCTGAAGCAAATAGTCCCGGCTGCTCAAGCGGTGGATCCAACCCCTAATCAGCTGGGCAGACACGTGCACCGCAGTTCTCAGCAAAGGGGAGATGTTGACCTCAGGGACTTGTGCCTCCAGCGCCAGAGGAAGAGATGAGTGATTCGGATGCTCGGGCAGCGGAGGTGGTTTTAGGAGAAATGAGATCACATTCACACTGAGGTTATTAACAGCTATGCTGCGACCGCTGTATTTTTAGCCCAACCGTCCATCTTCATTCTTCCTTGTGCGTCGGTGACGTTCCCTTACAACCATATCTCCTTCTTGCCAGTAAAAACAACCCTGCCTAATCCTTCTGCCAGAGGTTGTAAAGTAGTAACAGGGGCCAGCTCCAAGCAGCTGGGGTAGTCCGAAGTGGGTGTGACGGCGCCATCGGCTTTATTCCGGCTCTGTTTTAACTCCAGGGCCTCTGCGTAACCGGTAACTCGCTCTGGGGCTCGACTGTGGAACAAACCAAACCATCTCCTGCAAGAAGCAGCCAAAACACAGAGCAGAGGATGGCTTGTGCCAAGGGCCTCTCCCAGCAGAGTGGCAGTGGGGATGTGAGCCGGTCTATACCAGTGGAGATCTGGCAGGGGTCCCCCAAAACAGCTTGGACATATCCTCTGAAAACCAGCCAGCCATGTCAACCGGCGGATCTGAGAACAGAGAGTAACTTAACCCCGTACCTGTGCGAAGTCTGACCTCTCCACTGACTTGGTGTGGAATGAAAGGATTTTGCTAGGGGAGGAGAGGACCAGCAGGAGTGCACGTGTATGATTAATGTCATGGTCCCCGACAGCAAATACAAAGGAACTCTGTTCCCTGCCATCCAGCACTGAGAGTTAATAAGCAAAAGCATCTTGGTGCTTGTCCCTTCTCCTTCCCCTAAGCCCTCCTCACGGCTGGCTGCCAGCAGGTAGCGTCATCCAAAACTACGTCGCTATTAGCAAATTAAATGGACTGTCCTTGGGCTCTGAGGGCAGGAAAAGACAGCGCTCAAGCCGTTCTTGTACTCTCCAGAAGAAAGAGCACAGAAACCTTGCATTTCCTTTTTTTTTTTAGTAGTATGTAGAAGCAGAAAATTTCTTTCTCCTTGAGTTCTACGTTAACAGGAATTTTGGGTAAAACATCATAGTCCAATGAAGCCGGTCAGCATATAGAGGCAGGTCTTCATCCCTGCAGTCTCAGGATTTACACTTCTAAGTAACTAGTTGAAAGATATTATGATGTCCTCACCAAAAAAGACTTTTTTTGACATTATTCACTTTGCTCCTGTGCTGTGGGCTTGGAGATGTCAGGCCTGGGCACACACGTCTTGCTTTTTAGCTTTTTGTTACACACTAAGATGTAAGAAGTGAGACCGATCTGCATCAGCTTGGTTTCTGCAGTGAATGCTGAGAGGCATTAACAGAGGCATAAACAGACAAACTGCAAGTGTGTCAGCTGTGTTTGCTTAAGGATGTTCAGCATAGCTCAGTTTCTAAGGACAGACGTATCTCTTGTCCAAATTTTCTTCTGTCTTCTTGTAGATGCTTGGCTAGTCCGGAAGGGTTTAAACTATGTGAAGGAAAAGAAAATAGAGGGACACAGGAATCAAGAAAGACAGGAGGTCTGAGGAGATTCTGCTTTTTCAAAGCTGTGTGCTTTATTCAGCATGAGGTGTCTCATAATTCATTAAAAGTTATCCTCAAAAATGTAAATGGGAAAAACAGTGGCTTATTCACTAAGTTCCAATGGTAAAAAGCATCTGTAAATAGATCCATTTAGCTACTTGCTGACTAAACTTTGATCAAATTCTTCTTGGAGTTACATCAGTGTAAATCTGGAGGGTTTCCATCCATTTTCAGTGAGAGCAACTTTTCTCACTCCCAAAAGATCATTAGATTCCTTCAACACTTATTCTTTATTTTGCCAAGATAAAGATTCAGATGTTTTGATTTTTCAGTTCCATTTCTAGAATGCAGTTGTTCTATGTTCTGACAACATATGGCATGAATATGTTCTTTCCTATTTAATACAGGAAAATTAGTCAAAAGTTCAGTCTTGCTTTAATGCTTTTCATTCCCTTGTAAATGCTTTAATTTTTTTTGATTGCCTTCTGAGCAATGTCAAAAGCCACGACCAAGAAAAAAAAAAAAAGCCATCCCACTGAAGTGTCTTCCTACTGAAGTGTTGGCATGTCCAGTAAAGCAAAAAATTTGGAAAGGAGCATTTTCAATGTTCACTTTGTTGGACAATGGGCCTGCCTTGGTAGAGGTTTCAACAATGAAATTATTGTACATATATTTGCTTTAATGCCTCTGTTGTTATCATGTTTTTTTAACGGCGGTGTTGGTTGTTGCCAGATGTTCTGCTCAACAATGCTTGAGCACACATGGGAATGCTTGTGATGGCCAATCAAGTGGGCTGGCAAAATAGAAACAGATGGCCATGGATGTGTGCTCTAACACATCTTTAATGAAACGGAGGCCTTGCATAGATGATTACATTGCGCTAATCACCGTTTGCCTATCCTAACGTCCCTGCATCTCCGCTTATATACCACCTAGTGACCTAGCTTTGCATTACAACGTGTTTATTCATGTATTCTAGCTTTAGCTGCATGGGGTTGTAGCAAAAGATGGTCCAATGCAGGAAAAACTGCATGAAAACTGCTGGGTTAAAAAAAGCAGATGTAAAAACTACAGCCTGGCTTGAAAAGTGCACAAAATGGAGTAGAAATGTGCTAATGATTTATTTTCTGTCTTTTACCTTTCAGTGGTTTTTATTAAATAACGTAGGGGCCGTGTATCATTGAGCTACAGTTCAGATCTGCATCCAAAGCCACTCGTGGTCCATTATTGCAGTGAGAGTAAAACTTTAATAGATGCTCTGTGAGAGCAGAGACGTGTGCCAAACCGAATCCTAGCTGTACAGCTTCCATTGGTTTTCCTGGGGCTCTTTAGCTAAACAGTAACTGTTTTCAGATGCAATCAGATGGGCTTGGGAGGGCAGAAGTCTTGCAAGAAAAGCTGATAAGTTGGTACCTCCTGCAAGGTAATTGCATGATCTTTTGGTGCTTTCCTGATTTGGCATTGAATTCTGAATTAATTGCTTAATTCAGGAGATTCTAGGGTGAACAACATGCTTTGTCTCATCTATAGGTAGGCTGTGAATGTATGCTTAAATATAAAATAATTTTACCAACTCTAATGTTTAAAAACAACCTCAACCTCCAACCAAATACCCATAACCATTCAATTAAGAAAAATTATGGGACTGGAAAGGGATAATAACTAAGAAAGCTTTTGTATATCCATCCAAAACAGGGACTTGTGTTTTCCGGCTTTGGCATTGAATTCTGAATTAATTGCTTAATTCAGGAGATTCTAGGGTGAACAACATGCTTTGTCTCATCTATAGGTAGGCTGTGAATGTATGCTTAGATATAAAATAATTTTACCAACTCTAATGTTTAAAAACAACCTCAACCTCCAACCAAATACCCATAACCGTTCAATTAAGAAAAATTATGGGACTGGAAAGGGATAATAACTAAGAAAGCTTTTGTATATCCATCCAAAACAGGGACTTGTGTTTTCCGGCTTTCCCTTGCAGCCACAAGAGCTAGAAACTTTGCTTTTTTAGAAAGCTAGTTGAGATTTGAATAACGAAGGGCTCCACAGATACCCTTTGGAGGCTCGCAGTAGCATGGTGGCTGCTGGCATTTCTGTAGCCTGTAAGTGCAACTCTGGTAGGTCCAGAATACTTGGCAAAGAACAGTAAGTAACAGTCCTCCATTGCTTCTACCTGTTGTGGAGGACCTTCAGAAACATGGGCACTATTGGTTTTGCCTTTGTCAAAGCAGCAAAGCATTTCAGTATTACATCCAACAGGTGAAATTTGGGCAGGATTTCCAAAAGATTGTTAAAATGAGGGTTGGGGAAGGGTGAGGAGGGCTCATCCTCCATTTAAAATAGATCTACACACAGGTGGGGAAGTGCGGTGGGGGAAGCTGAGCAGGCAGTGATTGCGGGACACCATGCAGCATGTCCAGGTCCCCACACCATGACCACGAAGAGCTTGGTTCCCTCCCATCCTGGTGCCACCATACCAAGGCACAGCTCTTAATTAAGCTCTTGCATTGCGCTTAATGCAGCCCTGATGGCCACAGCTCAGCATCTTCATCCCTCAATGTACCCATTGGGAGTTTAAATTATTAATCGATAATCTCCAGCTTAGTGCTTTTTTCACATAATCAGTGGCAAGTTTTATTCAAGGGACCCATATGTTATTTTAAACTCTTTTCAGATTTTTTTTTTTTGCATATCTTAGAAAGAAGGGGGGGAACCTTTAAGCCCCACAGAAACAGTTATTTTCAGAGTATATGTCTGGCATAAGCTTGTTTTAGGCCAAGATGTAAATGGACAGTATTCTTTCAAAGCATGTTCTCAAACCCCCTTTGCACTTTTCAAGTAAAAATGGTTCATGTATTTTTGGAAGAGTGCAAACAATGGAATGTCAGATTTCAGTTACTGCTCTTAATATTTTTAACCATTCAGCATACTGTAATTGGCTCAATCAAAAGTTATTTCCCTAAGTAATACAAACAAGACCCAAAGGATGATGAAATAATTCTAAAATGTCAATCTTTCAAGATTCAGATATGTTCTAATAACATTACAGAAATTCCAAATGTCTCAATTTGGAAGTAACAATAATACCACCAAGTATAGACAAATTTTTAAGGCAAGAACTACTGAAGTGATCTGTTCTCTTAACTTCCATTTTGGACTAAATCTTCCAATTTTCAAGCTAAAATAGTTCCAAAATATTGTTATATCTAACTTTACAGGGAGGAAGTGCAGTCACTAGCTCCACATATACATAACTGTATTTATACCCTGGCTTTTCACACTTTTAAGAACATGACAAAATCTGCTCTAATTCTCCTCTGAGTTCCTTGATGGTCTCTTCTGCTGAAATAAAGCTTTTTTAATTTTTTTTTCCTTTCCTACACATATCACTACACTACGCAATTCAGCCTAGACCTATTCATTAGACTTTTAAACCACAAATATATTGAATCAATACAAGAATATTACCGTCCATGGGCGATGATAATGCCCTATTCTGTGTAGCTGCCAAGGATAATATTTGTTTTACCTTTGCTATTCTAACACCTCCTAAAATAAATTAAATGATTACACAGCTTTTTCATAAGCATCTTGGAAGCAGTGGTGCAGTGCCTTGGCAGGGCTCGAGTCTGGTAGGTGGCGGATGAGGGGACTTTTCATGCTTTGTGCTCAGCAGGATGCTGGGTAGATTTAAATTTACTTTTGAAAAAATATATAAATACCACTGAACAGAACAAAGAGATAGGAGAAATCGCAGTAAATTCAAAGGGTTTGATTCTTTACATTTCCAAACTGTCACACTGCTACAGACAACAGAAATCATACTGACCCCTCAACTGCACTTTTGCATTCAGAGTCAAGACTGGAATCTGGGTCAATACACTTCTAAAACATTGGCCCCAGCCCGTCCAGGTATTTTCTTTCCAGTCCTTAAACTCTTCTCTATTTACATGTTCAAACTATGACTGGTACGAATACCTTCTTTCTTCTTAATCTGTTGAATGTGTTGGGGGGAAAAAAACTAAGAAGAAAAATCAGGAGTACCGCATCCTCCCATTTCCCAAGACTAATATACCTTTCTTCTGGATGTTCTTGTCTGGACTCTGATGGCACAGAAGTTTAATCTT
>KZ510625.1:2745-14848 GCA_002844005.1 Limosa lapponica baueri | reverse complement strand
TTTTGGGCCAAAGGCATAGGATATCAAGGGGATTGCAGCTGATTCATCCTCTTCCCCCTGATCTGAGCAGATTTTGATTAAGCTGCCATGTATGTCCCTGGTTCACCGATGGAATTAATCACTTGTGCATAAAATAGTGAGAGCTTATATTAATAATAAAAAAAACCAAGCTCATTCCTCAACTTCGTCCCATTGGCAGTAGTATTGTACTGCATTTAAAATTCGTGTACATTATTTACAGTGATAATCTCCACAAGTTACACTATGGTTCCATGAATCTGCTCGTGTGGTATCTTGTGCCTTATCAAAATTATCAAAATAAATTAAATACAGAAGCCTTATGATGCACTCAAATTAAGTCAAAAGTCTTATCTGGTCCCATAATTCTTAATACAGATGCAAGGACTGAGTAGGAAAAGGACTATCAATGTGGAAGCTGTTTTGGAAAAAAATGAGAAAATAAATGGAAACAACTTTTGTGGTTGTACTGATTCTCTTGTTTTCTGAGACACTGCCAAATCAAATTTGAAGATACTTAGAGCTTAAAAACAGTCTTTGGGAGCTTGAAGTCTACCATTTCTTTAGGTGACTAAGTATGGACATGAGTTCTTCAAAAGAGGATAAACATTCTCTTTTAATATATATACTATTTATTCCTTCCAGTTAAGAGTGTGATGAAAGATATGAAGAAAACGTGCACTTCTTCTGTATTAATAATATCAAGCAGTGAGCTAGGAGAAAACAGCATACAAAGCCCATTTACGTAGTGGAAGTGTTTCTTTTGGTTTCAAATAATACTAGTTCAGGCATATATTGAAGTAATGAGGAACTATAATAGAAATAGAAATAAATCAGAATATGTATATTCTACATGATCTTGTTTACTCTCCGTAAGGATGTTTAAAAAGAGTTCTAACATAGACACAATTAAATCAGCTTTATCTTTGCAATCTATTATGTTTAAACAGGTTATTTTTGTTGCAGAAGAATATTAGACTACTTTGTGCAGTGTGACTGGAAAAAAGATATTTAAGAAACATATTTCAAATGCTGGAAACATGAAAGATCTCTTAACCGTGGTTGGTTTTGAGTATCTTACTAGAACTTTCAAGATAGCGTCTGACTGGATGCAAATCAAGAATTAAAACTTTGTGGCATCACTTTTTGTTTGTGAGGCAAAACATAGACATGAATTTGATCTACCAATGTGACTGACTGTAAACTGCTATCTTCACACATCCTCCAGCTCGTTAATCCATGGGTAATACTTAGCTGGACTACACATCTGCTTTAAGAGCTGTATTTATAGTAATAATCCTTTGAAGCTATCTTCAACTCCTTGGGTAAATTCTGCCAAGCAATTTCAGGTTATTAAACTGCTGTACCCAGTTTATATAGATGAAAATAACATTTATTTGTTTTCTGAACATCTTCAGATGTTGTGCAATACATATGTTTTAATTTACTTCTGCTGTATTTCCTTGTTCTTTCTGTATAGGCCAGAGTCAGCATATCCTATCTGTGAAGGCTGGATTTCTTATTATTACAGAAATATACCCACAACATCACAAGGTTTTACAGTCACCAGGCAGTATGTTTAGAATCAGAGAAACGACTGAGAAATAATATAGAGGATGATGAGAAATATAAGGAATATCTATTTTTAGAAGCTAAAATATATTTGTATTTAATTACACTGTGTTTCTATCTTGTGCAATACATACTCCCTCCAAACATGAAAAGAAACAAGCTGGAGTACATTTAAATGTGGTCATCTGGTGTGAATGTTTTAGGCAACTAACTTCTGCCATTATGATTACTTTCCATTCTCACATGCCATTTAATATTGTAGGAAGCAAAATAGTTCTGTGTGGTTGTAGTCTATCCAGTATCAGTGTGTTACTGGGAAGTTAAAATCTCATCTAAGCCAGAAATGTAAATCTGCCAGACCTCCCAAGAATACTTAAAGCTTCTTTTTCTCTCTCTGTTCTTTAAAGGGTGGAAGAGATAACATCATTTCTTTTGTATCTGGGAAATCATTCTTTCTGCTTATTCCTAAAAAGTTGTCCCTCTCTCAGCTCCTGCTTCAAAGGAAGATTGCTTTTCTGAGCCCTCTTGGTTCCTTTTAATTTATCCTTTCATAGCTAAATAAAAATTAAGGTGTGCAGACATAAGAAATTGTGTAGGGTCCTGGAATTTTATCTGGAGCCTTTTAAAAAACTGTTTTCAGCTAGTGACCTTTTAAATTCCATTTATTAGTGAGGAAATGAAAATGTCTGAAGGTTTGGGGGTTTGCATTTTTTTTAGTAAATATCATATGCGCCTCACTTTACCCAGGTGATGTTATCCTCTTCGGCTTTATAGAGTTAAATTAGGAAAGGCTGGAAAGGAGAAAAAAAAAGCATGGCAACGAAAAGATCACATCATAAAGTCTGCTTGGGGAACTGAGTCTAACCAAGCTAGCAAGGCTTGTGATGCTTAAACTGAAATCTATGAGCAAAGAAAATGCAAAAACATTAAAGATGCTGTCCTGTGAAAGAAGAGAAATTAAGAACGTCCCAAAGGAATGCCAGGAACATGCTACAGTAAAATAGTTTGCATCTTCACAGAAGCTTTAGCATAGGCACAGTATCTTATCAAAGAATGCAAAGATTAAGGTCTAGTTTAGCACATTCTGCATGCATACTTGTGTTTTTTTAATCTTTTGCTATGTATCTTTGGGTGAATATACAAGGTGAATAAATAGGGAAGACATTATTTCTCAGTCATTTTAATAGGCTCCCAATCACAGAGTCCGTGCCCAGCTTACAGCTGTGTGTGTCAGGTCCATAGAGCCTCCACTGCAGAATAAACCAGCCTTTTGGTAAAGACCACAGAAGTTACCCTCTGAGGATGCACTTGACCGAGACTGGAGGAGATCTGAAGCTTACCATGGTGGCTGTGCTAATGTTATCTCTGCAAGGGCCAGAAAAGATTTTTTTCTAAGAAAAATGATAAAAATCCCCAATGTTATCTATTATTTCTTTGTAATTATTTAGAGAAAATTTAAAGCTCTGTATGGACAGCCACAGAATTCAGGTGCCTGAGTGAAGTCTTTGAAGACAGTGATTTGTCTCTGGTGGCACTTGGAAGAGCAGACTACACAGGCTGGGGGCTTGCCAGTGTAGTTGCTGTGTTTTATGCTGTGGTTCTGTGAACCAGTGGGGCAAATTAATGTCTTCTGTGATAATTCCATTAAAGACTTATTATTTTGATAGATCACGAGAGGCAAAGGTCATAATCTCCCGGGAACTTAGATTTCAAACTTTTTGCTCAGGTTCGCTGTCTTTAATTTAACTGCTGGGTTACTACAGACGTTTGCATTGCCTCTCTTTCAGGTTTTGTTCATCTATTACCAATTATTCTTGAAAACTACTTGGTTACTTATTTTAAAATATTTTAAAATATTTAATCCAGAGAATTATCTTCTGTAATATGTTTTCACCTGATCAATATCTATTAAGGAGAAAATATGAACTGGAGTAAAAATTCTTTGAGCTCTTTTGGTATGTTTTACGCATTAGGAATGTTTAATATAAAGATACTACTGAGAAGTGAAGGGTTAGCTCAGTAAATGCCATTGGTGAAAACTTGGGGATCATGTCTAGTTAAATAAGTATCTGAGAAATCTATGTTGGAGGACTATCACCTAAAATTTGTCATTTGAGTAATTTATTCACCATGCACAAAACACAAGCAACTGATTTTCTTTTACAATGGTAATAGCTGATCCTCAGAATACAAGTATGAGTTATTTGCTGAGAGTTGAGATAATTCAGAGGTAATTCTTGGGAGTTACCTCCGCTTCTAGAAGTTGATCTTTTCCCAGGCAGCTGTTCCGTTATGACAGGACAAAGCCTGAGTGTGCCTGGAGGGCATGGGATTTAAGATGACATTTCCTTACACCTTGGTATATATTTGATTGTTAATCTGTCAGAAGAAAACATGCTTGATGGGAGAGTGCTAGGATTCTGTTATGAGGTGAACTTGCATTTGAGTGCGTAATCCTAGGAAAGCATCCTACCACTGCTCACCAAAGCAGTGCTGACAAGAGGAGAAAAGCCAGTTTGTTAGTAGAGGTTGCTCTATTCACAGCATTTGAAAAGATACATCAGCAAAAGGTTCCTATAACGGTGTAAATTGCATCTCCCTTAAGGGTGTGAACACACTTTCATTTTGAGCACCAGCTGTTCTTTGTGTGCCGGCATCATGGAAGGCAAGGAGCTGGCTGGACCCTCTTCTTTTTCCTCTGACCTTAAGGGCAAGGACTTGTGCGTCTAAATCAGAGGAGGATGAGCATGGCCCCCTCCCAGGCAGCACAGCTCTTGTAGTGAGGCGACGGAAGCACAGCAGGAACACGTTTGGCAATCTGGGATCTGCTTGTAGGAGCAAAATGCCATTTTAACAGTTTAAAACTACATGAGACCGCATCCAACACAGCTTTCTCCCTGGGGACTGACCAGGACAGTTTTAGCCCTTTTAAGAACAAAGCAAGCAGAGACCTTGCTGCAAGAGCTCAGTGCCCTTTCACAGAGTTCCTAGCAAAGGAATGACTTTTTATTTATTTATTTTATGTCTTCAGCTAAGCTTTGATGAGAGGTTCCTTAACTCTTCTGTAAAGGCTAAGTTTCCTGTCTGAGATAATATTTAAGATGAAGACTGACTCCTTCTCCTGTTTCCTTCCTACAGACCAAAAGGAGAGAGACCCTTTCAAAGTATACAGCCTTTAATGTGGAGGCAAATACATGTCCAGTTTGTAGCCCTCATCTCTTCTACAATGTGTGGCTGCTTGCAGGTAACAGTTTTTTATCTCATTTAATCCTTTATACTCCCTTCCTTCGCTTGCAGTATGCCACAGATGAATGTGCTTCTGCTTGTGCATCATCATGCTGTTGTGGATAAGTAAATATACATTTAAGCCAATAAATTAGCGTTACTTCAGCAATGCCTTTTTTTATTCAGCATGGCAGCAGTCTTGCAGCTCGTTCAATTTTAAATGAAATTATGGTGTTTCATTACCAGTCTATAGATCAAATTTCGCACAAATATACTTTTATTTATTACTTTAATATTATATTATTTCTAATACTACTACTGACAATAACATTATTATGATTCATTCAATGTGAATTTCAAGGTGTAAGTCACTAGAGAATTCTTCCACTAAAAAGCCAATTTAATGGTTATTGCAAATAATGGAAAAAATACTTAAGATTTCAGAGGATGATGGGCTAAGTCTTCATTGGTCATATTCTTTGTATTCAGCTGTGAAATGAGACACACTCTCTAACAGCATCATATCCCTGTGAAAGGCTTTATGGTCTGATGAATAGTCATTATCATCCTGTTTATTGGCTAAATATTAGGTTGATAGCTTGTAATTAAATAAGGACAGAGAAAAAACCCCACTAATTTAATGTAGATGGATATCCCTTCCCCTCCTGCCAGCTGATTAACATGTTGTTCATTGGGCCATTGATTATAAAACACTTTTTTCCCTCCCATGTGCCTTGTAATGTTTCTTTTCTGGTGATTTCTTTGTTTGTCTTGAAGTTGTGAAAGCTGGAAGTTTATTTATATGAGTTAGTATCAATGTGAATTATACATGTCAAATTACAACTTTCAAATTACTTGGTATATTATTTATACTTTTTAAAAATTGTGCTCCTACACCTGGAAACTTAGTAAAATACACAGATGTTTTGGATAAGTGTATTTTACTGTCTCTTCTGCCCTCTTATGGAACTGCTCATACACATTAAGGACTGAATCCAACTCCCATTCAGTGGGACATTTGCCACTGATTTCAGTAGCAGTTGGATCAGGCTCTCTGTTTGGAGGAAATGGATGATAAATACCTTATAAAGAGGTGTCTTGAACAGGTGAGTAAGGTAGAAATAAATGAGTAGAAGAATAGGAGTGGCCAGTTGTTCTTAACACCTGAATAAGAACAAACAAGTACAATTTACATGTGCATCATCACAGGTATATGCATTACATGGCTGCAGGGCTGTGGTTATTTCTACATATTCCTAAGTATTGTTTTTGACAAGTTGCTGTAAGTTACTCTGACTGTCTTAATTTATGGAAACAGATGTTTCGTTGTGTCACTGTTTATGAGAGTTTGGTCAAGGAGTTCAGGTCCTATGTAGCTGCCAGTTTCAGAAGTGCTAAAAGTAGCAGTATTGTTCCTCTTTGCTTGTTGTTCTACAAAATATGTTTCTCTTCCTCCTCAGTCCCAATTTACAGAGTGAAAATTGAGTAAATCTGTTGTTGTTTAAGCAGCTGCTTCTGTTCAGATTTACCTGCTAGTTGGTGATGGAAAATGGAGATTTCAAAGGTTCCATTACTTTCTAAAAATATGCAGGCTCCTGATGCTCACACTTTCTCTTGCATGTTTTTCAGTTACTTTTCTCCCAGCTATTTTCTTCTACATTCTAGAGCTTACCTTTGGCAAATCTGTGGGGGGAAGTCTTTTGTCAGGCAGGGCAAAATTACCTGAGAAACTCCAGGGGAAAAATCATAGAATCATAGAATGGTGTGGGTCGGAAGGAACCTTAAAGATCATCAAGTTCCAACCCCCCTGCCATGGCCAGGGACACCTTCCACTAGACCAGGTTGCTCAAAGCCCCATCCAGCCTGGTCTTGAACACTTCCAGGGATGGGATCTCCACAGCCTCTCTGGGCAACATGTTCCAGTGTCTCACCACTCTCACTGAAAAGAATTTCTTCCTGATAGCTAATCTAAGTCTCCCCTCTTTCAGTTTAAAACCATTATCCCCTCATCCTATCGCTCCACTCCCTGATACAGAGTCCCTCCCCATCTCTCCTGTACGCCGCCTTCAGGTACTGGAAGGGGCTATAAGGTCTCCCCAGAGCCTTCTCTTCTCCAGGCTGAACACCCCCAACTCTCTCAGCCTGTCTTCATAGCAGAGGTGCTCCAGCCCTCTGATCATCTTCATGGCCCTCTGCTGGAATCGCTTCAACAGGTCCATGCCCTCCTTATCTAGGGGGCCCCAGAGCTAATAATGCAGTTCAGCTAAGAAGCAACACTATCCATGGGTGGAGAAAGCTTCTTCTTGGCATTTTCCTTCATTAATCATACTTATATAAAAAATTGTTCCTGTGAAGTACATATTGTACAACTAAATCTTTATTTTGAAAGTTCCTTTTTTTGTTTCCTTGAAGGACCTGTCCAATTGGAGGGATCAATTTAAAAAAAAAAATTGTAATAAAATTTTGAGCAAAAATGCGTCTATCCTTTTGTTTACATATATTTGAAAGCTCATTGAACTTACAGCCTGGGTTGTATCACTGAGAAACAGTAATACATGTAAAATCGTGGCCTGTTGATAAGGAATAAAAAGAAAAATCTGGCAGAAATGTAGATCAGCATCCCTGCAAAATCCCACAGAGGAGGGAGGACAGTCCAGTGTTAATCATGGGAAGAGAAAATGCTGTAGAATCTATAATAGATTAAACTAGGAAAATTGATAGATACCTACAGTTATGCCAAATATTTATAAAATATAATACAGTTGGTACTTTTCCAAAACATGTTTTCTTTTAAGTGTCTCTTAGAATACTGTTGCAGGGTTGGTATAAATTCATTCATACAGGATGCCTTAAAGTGGGTATTTTCTTGTTAAATTTCAAAAGACTAACAGAAAACTGGTTGTTGATACACAATCATATTGTGTTGTCTAAAACAATGTAGAAGATCATCTTTTTTGGACAGAAATTATAGACTTAGAAATCTAGCTGCTCAACACTAGTCATGCAACTAGTTTGAGTTCAGCAGAACTGCTTATAATAAGTGCTAAGTCAAGTATGTGCAGAAGTTTTTGCAAGATCAGCACCTAAGGTTTTTAAGACATCTGCATAGAGCCAGATAATCTTACACAGAGGTCAGTAAAATTAGTTCTGTGAATACAGCCATAAATCTGTGGTGGTGGTTTCCTATATATCATATCACAATAGCTTTGATTAACCACAAATCCCTGTAATAACATTTCTGTTCTCCCAAATCCTCGTTCCACCCAAACACATATGATCCATTTTACCAGAACAGTTTCTGAACTGTATGTTTTTCTTCGTGATCCCTCTATCCATCTCCCTGGTTTGATGCACTAGGACATAGAGCTTATGGGAGTGACAGATGTGAAGATTTATTTAAAAGGAAGGTGTGTTCATTTCTTATACATTCAGAGAGGCAAGAATATTATTATTTCTTTAATAAAACTACATCAAAAAGACACCTGACTCCTATCACTGATTTCTCATGCTCATGGTAATGGCATCATGAGGCCTCCCATACCGGCTATTGATGCAAACCTGAGGGAAACTGGCGTAAATGGGAGCAAGAAAAGTGAATTGTTTCTTCAATGCAATATACTTTTGGTCCTTCTAGAACATTTTTAGTTGTTTTCTCTGTGCATGTGATATAGAAAATGGAAGCATGAAATGAAAATACTCTGTTTGGAAAAGCTGAAGGTTCTGTTTGATAAACAGGACTAAAGCATTTATAAGACTTTAACATTTCCTTTTTGGGTCAATGCCTTGTCATTTTCTTCCCATGGGCTAAAATCTCAACATATTCTCAGGCATTCAAATCATGGCCTGAACTCACATATGGAGAATGAGAGGATGAGTCTGATAGTGCAGTCATTCTGTTTTCTCTGTCTACCGGTCTTTTTACACAGGTGTGTCCTCCACTTGTGTATTGCTAATCCTTCCAGCAAAAGACCAACACACATCACGTGTTTTTCTCCCTTTCCATCTTCTACAGGACACTGAGGTTAGTTCCTCAAAAACCTTTGAGGTTCTGATGCCAGCCCCAATTCCCATATTTGATAATGTCGTGGAAGCAAAAACAGTCAAACACAGATTGTCCTCATCCCACCCTCCATCCCACTACACTCCCTCCTCTTCATGCTCGTTCAAACTTTTGGCAGTGGCCCTATCCAAATTTGGAGATCCAGAGAAGAAAGATGGAAAACTATGTCAGTTACTAAAGGCATTTTATCCCCTGTGGACCTTTGGCTGCAGAACAGAATGTGAAAAAGAGTCACGGTTTCAAATACAACGAGTGGGTCAGAGCAAGGCAATGTCGTGTCTCCCATCCTCTGGATTTCACGTGGCACAGTACTGTGGGCTCCTGCTCCCTTCTGTGATGAGGATAAACCCCACCACTCCTGCAGGAGCATGAGCTGGAGAAAGGCCCGGACATGTAGCAGCAATTTTGTTTCAGAACAGGATTTACTGTAGTAGCTGAAACTCATACCTATTATTCTATTCTTCTCATGAGATCCTAATTTACAATCAGTTTTTCATAGAATCCACTATTCTGGGGATGTTTTGAGGTACATATCATGGTCGACAGGCTGCCCAGACAGTCCAGCCTGAGACCTACCAAAGTCAGTGGGAACAATACTTTGGGCTCCTACTTTGGTTTCTACCATTTACCACCTATTAGTAGCTTCCACTGACAATGGTCCTATTGTCTTCTGGTGGCAATTAGTAAAATACCATCTTGTTCAGCATGACCAGAAAAGAGCCTCGATATTTGACCTCTAGATAACTGGAAGGAAGTGGGGTGGAGAGAGAATGGGGAGAGAAGAACTACAAAGGACATCTATTAATGGATTCAAAGTAACCATCTCTTTCTCTGAAGTCATTCTGGAGCATAAAAATAGCAGTGAGACCCTTCAGCTGGTGAGCATCGGCAGTAGGTGTTTAGAAGCTGAGGGAAGCTCTGTGCGCAGCGGGGCTGACTTGAATGATCTGAGTGCGTAGCTGTGGTGTGATTCCAAGCTTTGCAATAAGCAGGCTGCAGTAGGATGTCTTTATTACAGACATTTTATCTAGATGAAACTAAATTGCTACTTACTAAACGTAAACAAGCACATAATATGAACAGCACATAATTTGTATAATTAAAGATTGGTACAGAATGCTACTTAGAAACCTGCCTTATTTTCATTGATGCTCTTACTGTAGTGAAATTGAACTGACCAGTCTCCCAAAATTTAGACACACACAAATTTGTTTACATTTACGGATATTATATTATGCGCATTATATTATAAACAAATCATGCCTATGGGCTTTATTTTATTAGCTTCCCTTAGTTAGAAACCTTTTTACAGTCATATTATGCAGCAGATTAAGCGTTCATCCTTACTGCCTGCTTTCAAAGCGGTCTGTCAGTTGTGATCAGACATGCCGTATGCTACAGAGCACAAAACTCGACCTGATGCCTTCTAACCGGGAAAGCAGGCGGCAGGAAGTTCCAGCTGAGGTTCACAGTTCCAAAGTCCGCAACCTTCTAATATTTTCAAGGTTTCGTGTGTTTTACACAGGTCAACACATGGTCTACTTCTCCTAAAAGTTCACCAGCAGTTTAGTAACATCGTGAGCTCCAGGGATAGGAGAGAGAGAAAGTACTTTTATGTAAAATACCTATTGTTATTGTAATTTTTACAGTCTAGACATTTCAGTAAACTCGCACAAGGGATCAGATTCTCAGCTGTGAGAAACAGACGGGGTTCCCTTCAAGTCAGTGAAACAGTTAATTTACGTCAGGTGAGGATCTGACCTAAATTTGTTTCAACTCTGATTTACCAGCGCATACGCTGCATTACTCTCACATATGGAATCCTATCACTGCTGTATCAAAGATGTAATTAAAAACCTGCCATAACAAATGTGCACTATGCCCTACCAAGTTCTCGTGCTGACAAACTGCCAGAGGGGAAGAGTTTGATCTTTTACTCAATATGGCTTGCCGCTGGTCCTAAAGGTTTTATCAAAGAACTTGAGAGAAGCAGGCCATGATGGAGTAGCAGGGAGAGGCAGCTTCAAGTAATCGGTTGCCAGGCTCTCCGGCCTTCTTGAGTCCAACTTGCACGCTGTTGTAGCACCAAGCAAAAGATAGGCAGAGCAAAACACTGAGCACAGTTTGTTTTATGGTGATAGCAGCTCCTTTCTACTGAGAATGTGAGTAGCAGAGTTCTGCACCAGCTGGTACTTCTGGGTGGTCTTCAAGGCTAACTTCAAATACAGGCCAGTGCAGTAAAACAGCATGGAAGTGTCAAAGACATAAGTAACTCTGGTAAGGTCCTTATCAGCAGACAGGCCTCCATTTTTTGACCAGCTACACACTGAGAAGGAGCACAGCAAGCCACCATTCCTGCCTAAAAATCCGAAGGCAAGGATGCATGTAAAGAAATAGAGTATGCAGGGTGTTTCTTTGAATAAATGAGTTCTCAGACTGAGTCCCAAAAAGTAATGATCAAATGCTAATAAGTATCTTCACCTACTTCCCAAATTCATTAATCTGTCATGAAAACATAGCCATAAAAACATGCTGGATTTGAGTGGTGGGAGGCTGGAGGATCGTCATAGAAACTGTTTACATCTATGAAACATCCAATTCATTTCTTCAGTTCTTTTTTTTGTTTGTATTCCTGTAAACGTTTTCAGTATATCTCTTAATGCCTCCACTCAAAATAAGTTCCTATATAACCATTATTCACATTATATAATAAACAAAGCTGAAACCAAACCGAATCAGAATAAGTATAAAAGAACCCTTGATGTTCACATGCAGGACATCATGATTCCCAAACAGCTACTTTAACAAAATCGTAAGAAACGATTTTGCCTAAAGACTATATCAAGAGTCCCCAGAAAAAAAATGGGAATATTTTTATGATTCCCTAGGATTCACATCAGACCATAAATAAGCAGCATATTTTATAAACCATATAAGTTATTTACAGCAGGCAGAAACCCGTGCTTGCTTTGCATGGAACTAATATATTGTTTCAAAAGCACATGGAAGAAGATGGCTGCCTCTTTGTTTAAAAAAATTGTAAAGCTTTAAATCAGTGGTGAAGTTTTCTGCTGATTTTACTTGTGAGGAACTGGGCATATATGAGTAAAATCAGCAGAAAACTTCACCACTGATGCAAATAGACACAAAATCAAATATTATATTAGGGATAGAGATCTGAAGTGATACTAAAGATAAAATGCTTCCATTTAAAGAAAGTATACAAAA
>KZ510617.1:9963-29584 GCA_002844005.1 Limosa lapponica baueri | reverse complement strand
GCTGGGTTCAATAGATGGGGCACTGAAGGGGACTGGGGCGCTCACACACGGTACCTTTTCCCTTCTTTTGGGTGCCTGGCGTGAGCTTGACTTTGTACCTTGGGAAAGAAAAGGTTTCTGTGAGTAATTCCCAGGTGCAGCCAAACCCTTCCCACCCAGGGAGCGTCGGGGACTCACTTGTAGTTGGTCATGGCCGTGTAGGGAGCGCAGATGGGGACGGCGAAGAGCAGAATGTCCTCGGGGTGGGGCTGGCCCGTCAGGGAGTCCAGCAGCGCCTCGCCTTCCTGACGGGATAAAGGGGCTTCCCTGTGGAACCAGCCTCTCTCCGGCCCCTTCCGCCCGGTTTCCCTGGGGGCGGAGGCCGAAGGGTCTCCCCTTCCAGCCGCGATCCCACAGGTACCCCGTGCCACGTCTCGTGGCGGGGTTACCGAAAAGTACTGAATTTAGCTTTACCACTCGCTTCACCGGCACTGGAACGCCAAACCAGGCCTCGTTACGGACCATCTGTGATGACTAAAATCCCATCATTCGAAACAGAAGGGCTTTAGCTTTGAAAGACCCCAAAACCAGACCCCCCCCAATGGAGTTACACCTTCACGGGCTCCACCAGAAGCTTCCCCCTCCCGACAACCGTTACCCTCCTAGTTAAAGAATTTAAAGAAATCTACTTCTTCCCAGCCTTGGGCGACACCCGCAGCCTGTAATTATAGAAAACTCTGAAGCAATCTTGTATGTAAATAAACTCGTAGGCTAACGAGCAACTCGCGCCGCGTGGTGCTGTGCCGCCGTGGCCACGGGGTGCCAAGGCAGGGGACGCACTCCAGTGTGGCCACCCCCTAATTTCTACAGGGGATGGACAGGATAAGCAGGGCGGGAAGATAAAAGAGGTTATGGTTTTTTAGAAGTACAATAAAGCTGGGTTCTAACAGTCGGGGGCAAGAGGGGGACTGTGACAGCAGAGCCGAAGGTCTGGACCTGGTCTGGGAGGGAGCTGCTGCTGCTTCCAGCAGGAGGAAAAACCTTCTCCTCGGCACTTATCGGAGCTTCAAAGATGAGCATTTACCTCCACCGCCGGCTGATCCTGGTCTTGCTCCTCCTGTGCAGACAAACAAAGGAGACATCAGAGCTGCAACGAGCACACACGACTGCTTTTGTCTCCCCCCAGCCCCTGCAGAAAATACATCCTTCTCTCAGCGGTACGCACAAAGCCACGTTCTCACCGCAAAGAGAATTCAACTTATTTTAAAGCAAAGGTAGGGCCCGGGGCTCCCCGGCGGTGCTGGGAAAGCAGCCGGCACAGAGACTGCCGCAGGGATTTTCCTGCTTCTTGACACCAACGGGCTCCCAGAGGCACGGCGCTAGGTCCAGTGTCCTCCACTGCGCCCCAAAGCTGCTCAGCATCCCTGGGAGAACGGAGCTACGCGGTGCCAGGAGAGCCAGGGCGGAAGGGGAGAAGGGACAGACGCGTGGACAGGAGAGGAGAGGCAGGCATCCTGCTCACCTTCTCGTCCTGCTGCTCCTCCAGGGCTGGGTCCTGTGACTCGTGCAGCAGGATTCCCGCTGGGAACGGCTCCTTGGCCCCTCCAGCGCCGCGACGCGCAGCCTTGGGTTTCTGCTGTTGCTTCTTTGCCGGCTCTTCTTTCGTCTTCCCCTTTTTGCCTTTTTTCCCTTTCTCCTCCTTGTTGGACCCTGCAGACTGTGGTCACACAGAGTGGTCAGAGCCAGCCACCCAAGAGACAGGGGAAGGCAGAATTCCCCTGGCTCACCCCCAGCAGCTTCATGATGAGCTCCCGGTCCTCCTCGTCCTGGTCCTTGTACTTCTCCTTCATCTTCTTCATTTTACTCTGCAGAAGAAAACACACCAACAGCTTCAGAAACGGGGACTTTGGCTGAGTTTTGCACCCACAAACGCCCAGATGCTGACCCCACACGCACTTTCTGTCCAGGTCTCCTGAACCTCTTTCACAGCAGCCCACCAGTAACCAAGAGACTGTGGTTTCAGTGAGGACCAGCACCACCAGCCTGAAACCACCAAGAGCAGCATCAAGAGTCTAAAACCGCCAGGTGGACACGGACGTCTCACAGAAACCTGCTATTTCTGTCCACACTTCACACGGCAATGGCTCAACCCACGGGGAACCCTGGTCCCCGCCTACCTTCTGGCCCCGCTTGATGGGCTGGGGGGCCGGCACCCCCTTATTGGTGTTGGGAGCAGGGGGGGGCTGCGTCTCCGTCTCTCTCTGCTTCTCTTCCGGCAGCTCTAAGTTCTCAGAGTCGTTTTGCTGCTTCTTTTTCTTCATTTCTCTAAGGAAAACGATCACTTGATACGCTGCCTCTTCTTGCGACAAGAGAGGCCGCCGCTCTCCTGCCCAAATTACCACCCTGCTTCCCTGCCACGGGGCTACGGGGTGACCTGAGGCGCTGGAAATAAACCCCCTCCAATAAAACCTCTCGAGCCCAGGAATACACAACAAACTGTTCACAACCAGCACTCCCGAAGGGCAGGAGCCACCACCCCACAGGCAGGACCCACGCTGGAAACACAGGATAGACAACGGGCATGGACCAGCTCAGACTGGGAGGTGCAAAACGTGCCCAGGTCCTGGGGGGGGAACCAGAGGAGGAGGAGGGATCTACCTCAGTGCAAACACGAAGAGGTTCTCACCTGCGCTCCTTGGCAGACAGATGCCTTCGCCCCTGGGACTTGCTGTCACTCTAAGAAGCAAAAGGCAGTTAGAGTACACCCTGTCCCGCAGCAGCTCACACTGCTCTTCGCCAAACACCCGAGCTGGAACCTTACCAGGTTGGGTTCTTCTTCCTCTTTGGGGGTGATTTTCTGCAGGGATCTGTGGGAAGATCAAAACGGAGCTCGTCAACAGATGTAGAGCAGATCAGCCACCGGAGTTTATCACAGAATTGTCAGGGTTGGGAGGGACCTCTAGAGACCATCCAGTCCAACTCCCCTGCCAAAGCAGGGCTGCCCAGAGCAGGGCTTGAAGATCTCCAGAGAAGGGGACTCCACACCCTCCCTGGGCAGCCTCTTCCAGGGCTCTGGCACCCTCAACACAAAGAAGTTCTTCCTCCTATTTGAGTGGAACTTCCCATGTTCCAGCTTGTGCCCGTTGCCCCTCGTCCTGTCACTGGGAACCACTGAAAAGAGTCCGGCTCCATCCTCCTTCAACCCACCCTTTAGATACTTGTCAGCATTAATAAGGTCTCCCCTCAGCCTTCTCTTCTCCAGACTAAAGAGTCCCAGCTCTCTCAGCCTTTCCTCACTAGGGAGACGCTCCCATCCCTCAATCATCTTTGTTGCCCTTCGCTGGACTCTCTCCAGTAGTTCCCTGTCTATGGAAGCATCTCCGCAGCCCAGACATCGGTTGCGCGACTTTTGCCTTTCTAGTTCTTGAAAATCCCAGTTTTGATGAATGGAAAAGAGCAGCAATACCGGGATTCAGTTTACAAAACAAGTCGTGGGATCTCTGCCAGCTCGTCCCATGCACACACACAAACAAGCCACGAAGACAGGCTGGGTACAGCACATGCTGAACAGGACCCCCTGATGCTCCTGCTCGGCTGTGGTATTCCCTGCACAGCCCTCCGTTTCTACCCACTCGATCCCGTCTCCTTGCACCCTCTCAGGGGTGCCTTTTCCAGGGACAACGGGGAGATGAGCTCATCTCGCAGCCGCCTGCGGAGCAGCAACTCCAGCAGAAACAACCCATGACTCAAGTTTCTGAAGCCTGAACAGCTCTGAAAAGAAAACGGGGGCAGCCACCTCCTGAGGAGCAGAACCAGTGTGTGGAGCTCAGGTCAAAATAGGGAACAGCAGCGATGAAGGAGCGTGTGTGTTTAAGTGCTCACACTGCTGAGAAGCGCAGCTGGTTCCTCACTTACCTTTGAGACTGAAGATGCGACAGGTCGATTGTTGTGTCTGGGTAATTTACCTCTTCCTCCTTCACCTCGCTCTTTGGCTCTGGATGTTCTGCTTCATCTTCAGATTCTCCATCCTCCTCTTCGGAGTCACCCTCTGGTGCAGGAGATGTGTTTCCTCTGCCCTGGTCGAGGTCAGCAACGCCCTCGTCATGATGACTCTCAGATGTGGCTTCCACATCTTCTGGTGCCTCCTGAGACTCCACTTTTTCCTCTTCACTGCTGCTGTCTCCTCCTTCTGGGCCACACAGGGGAGGAAAACAGAGTTCACATGAGAACTACCAAACCGACCCGAAACGCCAAACCCCGAACAGTCCCGTCCGTCAGCGCCCCAGTCACATACCTAACAGCTCCACTTCTTCAGCCACCAGTTCACTGGCACTGCTGGAAACCGTTTCCAGATCCTCATCCTGCACTTTGACCTTCCTTTCTTCTCGGTGTCTCCAGACGCAGCTTTCATCCACCTAACAAGAGGCGCCTCTGTGTCAGGCCAGTAGCAGCTCCGGCAACAGTCGCTTGCCCATTCAGAGGACGCCCGACTCAGCTTTATTCTTCCCCTTTGAACGCTCTGTTTTTGTCATTCAAAAGGCAAGAAAACTAAACCAGCGCATTTAAGGCCACACCAGCAGGCTCCCCAAACACGCGGAGGCTTCAGACAGAGCTGGTGTAAAAATCCCACAGGAGCAGTAACGTCCATGGTGTCTGTTTTACACGAAGAGAGCGCAAACCGGGGGAGAACGGAAACGAAAGCAGAGTCATTTTCAGCCAGTAGCGTTTTATGGGATTTGTCCCAGCGGGAAAAGAAGTAATTGGGACTATACTGATAAGCGAGAACCAGAAAATAAGCCTCCTACAGCTCCAACCAAATTACAAAAGCCAGCGGGAGCTGCACAGAGGAAGCGGTACCTTAAACAAGAAGCTGAAGCCCATCATCAGATATGAAGGTGGAAGAAAATTCTTCTTCCCTGAAAAACAAAGGCAGATTCTCAGAGGAGGTTTAACAGCTTCGTTGCAGGATGTGTTTTCAAATTCCATTTTTATTAGAGGCTTTGGGCTACCAACAAATTAAACTGGGGCTTGTTCTGTCTCTCGGATGACAACAGGAGAAACTCAAAAGCAGTTTAGCTAATGATCTTCTGCCCAGGGCCTCAGCCAGAAATGCTGCTGCAGCTGCCTGATGTTCAGTCTAAACCCCCTCAGAACAGATTTTGGGGAGAAGAGGGGGATCTGTCGCCTGCCACGGTGAAGGGGCAGCTCAGGTCACTACAGGTCACACTGCAGGACAGCACAGCATCTCCAGGGGAAAACACCTAACGCCAAATTCACACTGTTCCTTTGCGTCTCACCTCGGATCATGAAGCTCCCAGTAGTGAGGTATTCTCCTGTAGGTGCAGTCTTAGAAACCTAAAAAAAAATAAATCATGACACACTATAAAGACTACCTGTCACTGAAGGCCAGCACCGTGTAACAACAGCACTAACAAAAGCAACACTCAAAAAAGCTGCATTTTTAACCCATGGGACCAGTTTGCAGGAGGACTCTGTTTCCGAGGGGTTCTTCCTCTCCTTCGTAGAGTGTTTCCCCAAGAGATGTTTCAATTCAATCACACGTTACGTTTTAGAAGTCCCGGGTGAGGAACTGGGTTACTGGGGAAACAAGAACACTAAAGGCACCGTGACCTTCAGTTTAATGTAATCTCTCCACCCTTACACTTGAGCTGACTGGAAGCTCAGCGAGACTGCAGCTCCTACACAAGATAGAAGCCCAACTGAAAAAAAAATACTACAACTTCATTTTCAATACAAGTCCTTCCCTTCTGTTAGCAAGAAGCTGAACCTGCAGCATTTCCTCTGTCATCTGTATGTCATATCAGAGGTCACCCCTCCACCCCTGGCCCTAAAAGCGGCAGAGCCAGGGAGAACCCGCACGAACAGTATCAGAGAACAAAGTTTCACCCGCATCCATCAGTTCCCAGCCAGAGACACTCCGTCTGCAGTCACACACCAGCTCCTCCACACGTTCCGTCTGCAAAGCTCATGCACGAGTGTCCTTACCTGGTTGTGGGAGACCCACCAAGCACTGGTGACAACGCGGGCATCCCAGGCAGCGCTGTAACACAAGGCCATGGTGCCTGCCTCTGTCAGGGTTCGTGGAGGGATGGGTTCACCTACAAAGGAACACCCAACACGCCGGTGAATGCGATCCATGCACAACAGATTAAATTCTCCAACTTCCACACTTGCCCTAATCCAGCATCTGAGCTCTCCAGGCACCTTGGGCAGAGAAAACATGGCCTGGCTAAGCTTGAAGGTGGGATGGACAGAGCAGAAGCAGCAACAGCAGATGTTCTTCACAGCTCCCCAACACAGGTTGAAACCAGCTGTGCTCTGCTCCCTCCACAGCTCAGCTCCTCAAGCGAGCAGTAACTGTGCTCCTCACAACGCAAGGCCAATGTCCACCACCTCCCAGGAAGGGGAACAGGCAGGGTTTGCCCAGCTGGTCTCCCATGAGAACCATCCCACTGCATTAACAACTCTCTGCTGAGATCAGCACCCTCTGTGCTCATAGAATCATGGAGGTTGGAAGGGACCTTAAAATCATTGAGTCCAACCATCAGCCTAACACTGCCAAACCCACCACTAACCCATGTCCCTCAGCACCACGTCTGCTCGGCTTTTAAATACCTCCAGGGACAGTGACTCCACTTCCCTGGGCAGCCTCTTCCACGGCTTGATAACCCTATCAGTGAAGAAGTTTTCCCTAATATCCATGCTAAACCTCCCCTGGCACAACTTGAGGCCATTTCCTCTTCTATCGTTTGTGTATGCCACCACTCAAAGTCTCAGGAGAACTCCAGTCCCTGTGGCCAGCAGCAAGCACTTGCCCCCCAACTCTGCCAGCGCCTAACACTTGTCTCTGTGAGCGCATCTCCATCGCTCCTTCCCACCGGGAGCTGAGCTGAGCAATTGCAGTCAGTCAGCCTGATCTTGGAAGGACCGATGCCTCTCACATCCTACGGGACAGGTCTGCTGGAGCTGGGTAGCCCTGCAAGGGGAGGAGGCAGCTCGCCAGGCTGGGCTCGGACATGCAACGCAGAGATTGCCGTGCCCCCCGAGTCCCTGCATCAGCCCCACACAAGGTACCTGATGGGTTCTTGATGACACAGCTCGTGGCTCCATGGAGATCGGCGTGCACGTATATGTCCCCTGGAAAAGAGGGAACTCGGATCAGTCACACACGTGGCAACTACACAGATCACAGGAGTCCGTCCAGCCTTCTCTAACCCCACAGTGCTGGAGGCTCAGGTCTCCCACCGCAAACCCACCACCACTCCACGGACAACACACACAGAGTCTCTAGGACCCACCATCATCAAAGTCCCTTTTTAACCAAGACCCAACTTAAGAAACCAGAGAGACCTTCCCATGTCGTTCTTTTACATTTACAAAACTGGAAAATAAGAGAGAAACCGAAATACTCCACTTAATCAGATCTCACCTGGTTTAAGATACCGCTTCACAATCAGCTCGTTCTGCTGTTGATCTCTCCCAGCAATAATAAGGTAATTCTCAGAACTAATGAACCACAGGAACTTCTCAAACCTGCCAAATTACATCAATCCCTTGTGTGAAAAACACCTGGAACTAACGGAACGTTAAAAAGGTATTTTTTTTTTATAGCAAACTCTAAGAATATCCATCTTAACATCTACTCCTTAAAAAAGACACTGCAAATAGTTTCACATCCATCCATATGCCTGAGTCATAAAAACAAGCATCACTGCCAACGATATTTTGAGATAAAGGAGATAAAGTATCATTACCGCAAAGTTCAACTGCCTCCCAATTATTTGTATTTTAATAATTCAGTTATTAGGCTATAAAAAAGCTTTGGGCTTGGTTTTTTTTTCTTCCTTTTCTTAAATCTACTGTTACTATTTCACAGAGCTGCCGGAAAGTAACAGTGAATTTTTATTAAGCCCATATTCCTAGTCACGTTAAAAGCGAAAAACTACAAGTCCACGTCCACCAACAGGAATTTTCCCCAGGCAAAGGCACTAGCAGGATCAGGCCAGCACCTTGGAGGAGCAACTGTAAGAAGATTCAATGCAAAGTGTAGCACTTAGAAATCACGAGCTCCACTTCTAAGCTAATGAAAACTCGGCCTGACACAGTTGCTCTGTATTTGCGCACGTTCACAAAGCACTAGGTAACGACAACGAAACTGTACTTGCCAATAGACCTTTCTCGCTTTCTGAATGGTGGTAACTGTCTGAACTTCCCTCAACGTCTGCTTCGTCTTCTTCTCAGCCGATTTGAACGCCTATTTAGACAGAAATCATGATCACAGTCCGCCAGCACAGGAATCACAAAGCTGGTAACTGAACGGGAGGAAAGCTGGCAGGAAATGTCTCCGAAGTTGTTCAGAGCGCAGGCTCCGCGTATCGCTATTCACAGGCCAGGATTCCCCTCATGCACATGTGAGACACCCGACCTAAAATCTTCACAACTCTCCGCCCTGGATAGCCACCCCACCCCCTCTGAAGAGCTCTTTGATCGTAAGGATTTCCATTGATTTTCCACTCCTGCCTCCCTAAGCACTGGGCTGTCAATATCTCCACCAAGCACCTGTCTTAGGTGTTCACAAAGCTACTGGTGGAAAGCAGATGATACACCCGGTATCAAGGTGTAAAGAATAAAAATCAAGAATTAAACAACCCTGGTTGGTTTTTACCTCTCGTGTCTCATTAGGACTGCCTAGACCAAGTTAGGAATTTCCACTCATCAGTGACAGCGGATATCTTCTAAATATCTTCTAAAACCAAAGAAGAAATTACCTTTTCTGCAGCTTCTACCGTCTTCTGAGTTTTCTTGGCTGCGTGTCTTTTGTGATCGTAGTACCTGCGAAACACAAGTTTGTTTTCATCTGAAACCACAGCAGATTCACTCGTTTTTAGAATATACTTATTACAGTTCCCTACGTTTGCCATTAGCGTTCAGTTTTGAGCTTTTTTTTTGTTTTTTAAGGAAATATCTTCAAGCTTAGTCTTCACCTGAGAAGAGCAGCCAGAAGAAGCCCATCCCTGTTTGGGTTCACGTGTGGCAAAAGTAGTCATTTTGTTCCGTGTGTCACTATCCAGAATGGCACTCAAAATTACATTAACATGACAGCCAGAGACTGGCTGCTCTGCAACAGCGAGATGCCGCTTTCGGACCAAGATAATTCACGTCCTAGAGCTCAGGGCAAGCTGTCCATTCCAATTTCTAACTCCTAACAAGACATACACAGAGCCCTTCCTCTGATGTTTTCACTAACAACTGCAAACATACAGGAACTTCTACTACCAAACACACATTTACTGCAAACCTTACTTTTTGGCGTTGGCGTACGCAGACAAACTGAGATCAACATCAACTAACGACGGTTTGTTTTTCTGAGGTTTCTTCAACTGTTTGCTTTTATTCTTTTTCTTTTTTCCCTTCGGTTCTTCAGTTTCTTCTTTCTCTAAATCAGCATCCTCCTCCTCCTCCTCTTCCTCTTCTGATAATATATATGGGTTCCTAAAAACACATGGCATCATATGATTACAAGAACTGGTTATTTTTCCACCCTCAGTGCAATGCACTCTTACTTCTACTCTCTCATGAAGACTGGAAATGGCCTAAGGAACCCTTAAACCCCTTTCACTGTGCAGCTGCGGAAGGCCCCAGGATGCCCAGGAAGCCCATTTATGTCTTGGAGTCGGCCAAAGTTTGAGGGAAAAAAGAAAAGAAAAGATAAAGAGCCCAAATTTTCCAATCGAAGGAAGTGACATTTTCCAAGGTCATTTCTTCTATCAAAAGACACACATCCATGCTATCACCCTAGAGAAAAATCTAGACTTAAAAAGGAAGAACAGTTCCAAAGACCCACTTTCATTGAGTAAAAGAAACACAAGACTTCCACGTGTACCGCCACACAGAAAGAGAACAGCTACATCATCACATTGACTCATTGAAGAGGAACAGCCAGGTGCTGATTTAAAACCTCAAGAGATACCTGCTCCACTCTTTTCACAGAGGTACGCTGAGCTACATTTGTATTTGCTTCTCAACAGGGCATTAAATCCTGCTTGATACAGCTGTACTGACTCTGGGTAGCAAAATGTGCTGGAGCAGCACACAATAACGTTGTTCATAAAGGAAAATACATCTCCGCAGTCCTCTGTACCAAGGACGCATCACTCAGCACGGGGTGGGCTGGCTGAGTGTTTGATCAGCGAAGCGATCACTACTCGCTACTGAAAGAGGGAGAGGAGAGGCTGATGACGCCGTTGCCGACACAGAAGTCACCCCTGAAAAGGAGTTTATTCTATACACTAACATCTCTGAAAACGAGTAACTAAAAATTCATAAATTCACTTTGCCACATTACAGCTTTCATACCAGAAGTTCTGCCTATAAAAAAGAAATTCTCACTTTTTCATCTCTAGCATCCCGATACAGCGTCAGACAAGGATTTTCAAGACACTCCAAACACTGCTTCACCGCGACTTCTCTCACCAGCACTTTTACAAGAACCAGCATCAAAATTTGCAGCTCACCAGCTGCAAACTGGAACCATTAGCCTCTCACTGGTCTGCCCCCAAAAGGGGCGGGATCTCATGTGAATTTTAGATCAAAGAAGTGTAAATCCGAGAGATAACTGCTGCCTGACAGACACTACCTGGACACTACTTTGGACCTCTACTGCTTTAGGACACCTTCCAGCCGTTTAGAATACAGTCAGGCTCTAAAAACACTAAAACAAAAGCTGTTACAGTAACCAAATTACTATTATTTTTGAAAGCAAAAAAGAAGGCATCCCTCTTTGCTCACGAACCATGTTCTCTTCATGCTGCTGTAAGAAAAACTGAATTAATTTAAATACCAAAGCACAAGCTAAATAAAAATATACCTGTCTCCTGTGCAGCTCACGCAGTCAGCCCTACTTGCACGTGTACAGTGATCTACAACGTACTTACCTCAGCAGCATCGTGATATGATTTGTCTGAAGCTTTAACTCCTTGATTGCATTTGCAACGGGGTCTCCCTGCGCTTGAGCTTCTTTAACGATGGCTCCGATCTCTGTCCAGTCAATCTGGTTGGCTAACGCGCTCCGGACCACCTGGATGGCTCTGTCCACCACCTCCAAGTTCATTTCTATAAGTTCTCCTTTTATCTTATCGGCTTCCTTAAGAGAAAAAAAAAAAGTTTATACCCATTGAAGCTAAACACACACCCAGCAATACTTTTTTAAAAAATACATGTATTTATCGAGATGAAATCCAAGAATAGCACTGAATTGAGCCAAGGACAATGGCCAACTTGACTCCTACAAGAAGAGCAGCACAAGAAAATTTTGGGGAGAGAGGTACAAAGTGCTTGTAAGCTTTCAGAGCCCCACAGGGTCCCCGAGGGGCTGCAGGGTGCTCGGTGACAACACAAGGCTTCGTTTTGGGGCCTAACACTGACCGTAGCAATGCAGATCAGCAGGTACGACTCTTCAAGAAACACTACATGTATTCTTAGTTAAAAAATAAAATCTCAGTCTTACCTGAGCTTGCTGAAGAGCTTCTAGTCTGTGCTCATGATCCCTACGGACGTTTTCCAGTTTCTTCAGTGCTTGTTTTTCCTTTCAAAAGTAAGAAAGATGGAAAAATATATATACAAATGGCATCTTGTCACCTCATCACTGCAAAACATTCAATAGAGCGTTCCAGCACAGAAAAATACAGCAGCATAAGAGATGCAGAGCCTCCAAAATGTTGCTGTTAATGGTATTATTTGTATTCCAAGCAGAACCAACCACTACATGATACATCTTGAAATCCTGACCACCACCAACTCAGCGTTTCCATAGCAAAAAATAAGGAATGACATCTCCTTCACCCCAGGCGACAAGAACTAATGAAGCATTTGAAGGTCAGAGAGCCTCCTCAGCTGCCCCACTCCTGCGTGAGAGCATACCTGCTGCAGTGCTTTCAGATCGATTTTCTGTCCCTCTAGCTTGGAGTAGAACTCATCTGCCGCCTGCAAGAGAAAATCAGCTTTAAGAATCTCCAAGTTGCACTAACTTAGAGCAGCAAGGAGCAGGCAGAGGAGGTTCTGCTCCAGAAAGGTGGCTGCAAAGCACTAAAAAAAGAGACATATGCTAAAACAGGGTTCAGTAACTTCCTCTATTTTGCCATCGCATGAGATGAGTTCAGCAAGACACTCAAGGGTACATCTCGCTGCAAACCAGGGGATACACACAAGTAAATAAGAGGCCAAACTACGGCCCATGTTTCTTGCTAAGAAACAATGAGAAAGAAGCTGCCGTTTGACACTGTGCTCTTCAGATTCAAAGAGTCAAACACTGTACTTAAAACAATAGAAGAGGAAAGTTTTAGGCTGCTTAGATCATCAGAGCTGTGAAGGAGATGACACAAATTCAGCCAGGAAGCAGGGTAGGAAAGTGAAATGGGAATTCTGGAGATCAAGGTCAGGAACAACACGCAGTTAACAATTTCAGATGTTAACGAGTCAAGGACCGGGAAGGACAACACTCAAGGAAATACTAAATCAGGTGCCTGAAGCTTTCAAAGTAGTAACCGGAAAAATATAAAGGCGATGACTGTGACAACTGTTTGCCTCCAGCAATAACTCAGCAT
Source organism: Limosa lapponica baueri (assembly GCA_002844005.1). Taxonomy (NCBI): domain Eukaryota; kingdom Metazoa; phylum Chordata; class Aves; order Charadriiformes; family Scolopacidae; genus Limosa; species Limosa lapponica. The sequence continues at coordinate 16,982 of KZ510617.1, read as the reverse complement.
CTGAACGCTCCACTAACAAAACGTTTGACCGGGACTGATAACAGCCACCCTCTTTGGAGTTCAACACACACCTCTGCTCAGTGCCACATCCTCTATTTCAGCTACAGGATCTAAGTGAGTTCATGAAATAAAGCCAACGCTGCTCAGCAACGGCCTAAAGGCCCTGGGTTACTCGGCCTTTTCTGCATAAAACATTTATCGATAAAATTAGTCATGTCTTCCAAGGTCTATGTTTTTATTAACAACTTCTGCACTGTATTTTAGTTACTCTTTTTAGCATCAGTCAATTAAAGCACTTAAGTACAGTATCAGCAAAAGCACTGTACCTTATTGAATGAGTCAAATTCCAAGTACGGACATTTTGAATGTTGAGAAAACAAGAAAGGATGAAATTCCTCATATCTGTAAAATACACATTTGATATTATCACCTGAAAACTAATTTATGTTATGCAGACTAGTAGAAAAAGAAATAAATACTTCAAATATTTACGTGTAGATATCTTCTGCTGGCTTATCTGGTTCCAGACTTGGCTTTTTCTCCCTCTTCTGGATAATATAACCCTAAAAGAATACATAAATATGTCATCAGCATTTGTCTTTGGAAAGGGTCCCCCTTATCTTGGCAAGGCAGCAAGTTGTGGGTGCCTCAGCATGAGACAGTAAATCATTCTAGCAGGGAAACCTTGTGGCAGAAGCAAAGGGATTGACTGAGTAAAGCTCTAACCCCTGGCTTGTCTTCACTCCAACTTCTTCCGGAAAAAAAGGTGAACTTCTCTTACAAACCTCAGGACTATCCTACAGCTTCTCACACAAACGCACCGTTTACGTGCAGGGCAGCGTTACCTGCTATTAAAGCACAAGCACAATTCTCACAGGACCTACATAATCTGCTTGCAAAGTATTTAATTGCTGCACATCCAGTTCAAAGAAGCAAATTTTAATCCCCATCGTTACCTGGAGCCCAAGCTCACAGAATAGAATCTGTGGCTGGTAACACCAGGGACAAGCATGTGCTGAAAAATCCCTGCCTTCCAGTTTAATTCTGCAATTCCTGCATAACCAACAACCACGTCGCCCGCTGAGACCCACCTTTCCACTGAAGTTGTCAGTTAGTGCCATATATTCTTCCGCTTTCTCTAAAGCAGCAAGCACTTTTTCAGTATTTTCTAAAGAGAGAGGGGAGAGGAATGTTTTAGAACACCTAGAACAGAAAGATATGTTTATATAAACACAGCACAACAGCAGATCAACAAAAGGCCCAGGCAACTGCTCTTCCAATTTAGTGCCTGAAGCAACGGGCCCAACCTAACCACGGTAAGCAGGATTCCAGCGTGTCCCAGAAATAAAGTGGCAGATATCCTTTACCCCTGGTGCCTCACTACAGCAAATACTGTTCATTTTAAACAGGGGCCTCACAATGCATTTGATATTTGGGGAATTTTTAATTAAAAAAAAAAAAATCTTTACAGGTACTTCTAAGACATAATTATTTGAGTTTCAGAAAAGAAAAAAGACCACACAAATGCTAGCACTTTATAAAAATAAAACTACGGAGGCAAAGCATAAACCTGTAGCTGTAAGAAGTTATTTGTTTATTACAAAGTTGATTTATTACAGCACCATAGTGCAGGAGGAAGCAAAAAATCCTTATGATTTATGAAAAATGTAACGCATATAAGAAAAAAAACCAACACCACAGAAAAAAATCAATTCTGACTTTACTACCCAAATCCATAATTTCCTAAAAAATGTAAAGCTGCTACTTTATCAAATCCCCACTGTGTTTGCTGTAGATAAAGGAAGACTTTGATGCCAACTCTTCTATACAGGATTCTTGTAAAACATCCCTTTACACAGCCAGAATTCACCTGATGTGTAAGGTGGTATGTCGTTGTAAAACCACTTAGGCTATAGGAGGAGTCTAATGTTTTTTCTCCAATACATGCTCAATTCAAGAGTTTTAATGTGAACAAGGTTGGTCCCCAACCTATCAACTTTAAAACACATAACCATATGGTCAGAACTACAGGTCTAAGATTAGTTATCTCTTTGGAAAAAAATACTACATAGGCATAAAAATAACTATATATATATATAGTACAGCCTTTAAAATGTTATTTCCTACCTACCTTTACTTTCCATGTGCTGATCTATTTTGACATAACCGGAAAATCCAGCTTCTATAAGGCAATGCTCAATGAGAGTGGCTCCATAAGCTGTTAAAAAAAAAAAAAGAAGGATCATCTGTAGAAAACATTCACACTGAAATTTGTATTCACACTGAAATTATGAGGGCTGTGAAACTACAGCCCATCCTCAGAGAGGCTGGGGAGACAGAGGGAGATGTGGTCCCAAATTCAGGAGGCAGAGACCAAGGAAGGCAGATGACCAGGACACTCCCATGGTGGCCCTCTCAGAAATGCTCACAGCTGGGTCTCAGCTCACAGCTCACGCATTCCTACAAACTTAAGGATGCTTAGGGTCATCTGGAACCAGGAAAGGCCGAGGACAGAGTGAGGGTATACAGGAAGGATGGCCAAAATGGAATGAAACCTTTACATTTAAAAGGGGGGAGGGAAAGTTTCTGAACTGAAGAGTGTAGGGAACCCAACAAGGGTGGCAAACTGCCTGCCTTGGGCTAAGATATTACAAAGGGTGAAGCCGTACAAACTCTGTAGCTTCAAATAAAGAACGAGGAAAAAGGTGGCAAAGCCAAATGTGACACATGAGTGACAAAAGAAACAGACGCAGCCTCATTTGAACAAGGTGCAGAGAAGGAGCAAATGAAAACAGATATTCAAGCTCCTAGGAAGATGCTTAACGACTAAGACGCAAGATAGGGCCACGGAAAACCAGGTTTAACTTAGAACACTGAGAGCAAGCAAAGCAGACACACGGAGGAAGGAAGACAATCACTGGGACAGTGGAGCATCAAGCTTAGAACGATGTAGGTGACCTTAGAGTAGGTGAACAGGATGTTAAGAGTCCAAGCAAATTAACAAGACTGAAAAAAACCCACTTGAAAAAAACACAACAGCAGAGTACCATGGAAATGAAAACCCTGGCCTACATCTGGGACGTGAGGGCTACAGTCTGAACTGCCTGAGCAGAGCTTCTGGTCACCCCACCGTGCAGAGGGACAGCCAGGAGACTGTGAAAGCAGGACACAGAACAGCTAAATCAGGTTTTAATCATCCCAGCCTGGCTGGGGAGATGTCATGTCACGGTACAAGGGTGCACTAAAATTTAGCTGGATCCACGTGAGCACAACAAAAGCCCAAGAAATCTCCTGCAGGCATTCGCAGCTCCAGAGGGAATATTACATAAAGCAAAGAAGCTTCTTAGAAGGAAGGAAATTAAGACAATCAATAAACAGCAATGTCTGCAAACAGCCTGCAGGCGATTTCAAGATGCTATTTTAGAGGTTCACAACAAATGCTTATCCCTTATTAAACAGTGTTTCAGAAAAATCCGAGGAAGGCTGGCATGACTGACCATCAGGTTAAGAGAAAGTGTTAAAAGCAAAACGTTATCTGAAGTTGTGTCCCTTGAGGAAAAGGGGAGACCAAACCCTGGCAGGTGAATTTAAAACACAGCAACACTGGTCAAAATTCATTTTGAGAAAAATCTGGGGGGAAAAAAAGCCCGTCAAGATTAAGAATAAAGCCTTTCCAGATATATCATAAGCAGGAAGCCTGCTAGAATCAGTAGGTTCAAGAAATGATCAAGGTGCAAAAGGAACACAGAAAAAATAAATTCATGTCTTTGAGTTTCATTCACAGTGTAGGGGCACAGGGAAGCTCCGGCTGGAACATTTCTCTGCAGGCACTACGTCTGAAAATCTGCCTCCAAGCCAGTTGTCAGCAGAGGTGATGGATCCAACAGACCAAACAAGCAGCAGTAAATCCTTGGGATCATGCGGTACTCAGCCAGGCATTTAAAAGAACTGGCTTTTAAATGCCAGTTTAAAAAAATCCTTGAACAAGGATGGAGATGCCAAACTGTTAACTGCAGTTTGCAATGTCCCTCCCACCTTAGCAGCAGAGGCACAAGGACATTCACGCACTGGCAACTTTAAAAAGGGTCTAGAAAACTATCAACTCTTTTTAGCTGTTGTGGTTTAACCCCAAGCACTAACCAGGACCACGTAGCTGTTCATTCACGGCCCCTGCCCCAGCAGGATAGGGGAGGAGAATCGGAAAAGAAAGGAAACCTCGTGGGTTGAGATAAAGACAGTTTAACGGAACACTAATGGAAGAGAAGATAATAATAACAATAATGAGAAAAGAGTATACAAAATGAGCGATGCAACACAATTGCTCACCACCTGGTGATCGATTGCCCAGCCCATCCTGAGCAGAGATCACAGATTCCTGCCCCGCTGGACAAACCCCATTTATATACTGAGCATGACGTCTATGGGACGGAATATTCCTTTGGCCAGCTTGTGCTGTCTCTGTTCCCTCTTGGCTTCTCTGGGAAGCTGGAAAAGTCCTTGACTTAATCTAAGCATTACCCAGCAACAACTTAAAACAACGTGCGTTATCACAACATTATTCTCATATTAAATCCAAAACACAGCAGCTATTGGGAAAACTAACTCTGTCGAGGCTGAATCCAGGACATACCCTAAAGACTAAAACTAGCAGCGAGCTTTGCACTCGATACAGAAGAGCCAACAGAGTTCTGTATTTTGCATCATCTACAAGACAGTTAAAAAGCAGAAAGACAAGGGGGGTAGTAGAGGAGGTCTACTTGGATCTTCCAGAAAGCACTTAGCAAAGCTCACCCCAGAGCTCCGAGAGAAAACAAGCTGTCACTGGACGACAGGACAGCCCCTGTCTGGATTAGAAAGCGGCTGAAAAACAGGATACGGGGAGGAGGAATAAACTGTCAGGTTGGAGGGAGCGGAGGGAAGTCGAGCTCTATGGGGACCTCCTCTAGGGACTGCAATAATCGACATACACCCAACTGGCAGTGGCCCCAGGTTAAGCTGATTGACCAGAATGTGAGGAATTACAGACACAACGTGAGAAACTGCTGGACACGACGGACGGTCACCAGCGTGAGACGTGGCAAAAGTTAAGAGAAGTGGCAGGAGGGGTGGCCGGGCTTCACAGGTGGTGAAGGAGAGGTGGGGTGAGAAACAGCCAAACTCACACGGTAAGTGAATCGTGGCCCTTTCGGAGAGTGGAGCTTCACCAGGCCAGCTGTGCCTGGGAACCCCGGTCAGTAACACTACGTAAGGCCAAGGTTACCCAGATAACGGCATCAGAAATACCACATTTGGGTATGGACATAGAAAAACTGGGACCAATGGAGGAAAGTAATTAGTGGGTTGTTTATTTAGGAGGAGACCAGGATGGAGAAAGAGAGGGACAAAGGTGGTGAAAAAGAGATTCAAGAAATGGGGAAATTAATGCTTATGTCTGCAAATTATGCGATTTGAGCTGCTCAGGGGTACCTGCCAGGCAATCCTCTGCTTGACCAACACTGCCAAATCAGGAGGATAAACCACACTTCTTCTGACTATGGCACACAAGTCAAATTTGTTTCTGTGGTCAGGAAAACTGAGGCACAAGGTGCTTTGCCCGGCGACCAGAGAAGTTGTTCCAGGACTGGCAGCACCGTCAGGCTCCAACCACTTCCTAACAACATCCTTATCCTGACCATACATTTACATCTCTTATTTGGTACCCCCAAAGACAAGACACTGGACAAAACGCATCAAGTCAGAGCTCCCACAGGGCTACTCTCAGGTCCTCATCACTGCAGGGTCACAGCAAGGCTCAGCTCTCTCTGCAGTTGGTTTGGAATCAAAAAGCTCTACTCTGTTTTCAAAGGCTTAGGGTTTTTGTTGTTTTTCAACCATACGTAACAGCAGACTGTCAGGAACAATATCCAAAAAAAAAAACCAAGGCTGCTTGAAGTTGTTCTCATTTTCAGCATCATCTAAACATAATGTGTATTGAGCCTGTTTCATTTTTCTAACGAATCACAATTACTTACGAAGATGCGGGTTAAGAACCCTCTTCAGTTGTTCCCCTTTGGGTGCATTTGATATTATTTCAGTTAACCTACAAAAGATAAGGGAGAGCTGTCATTGCAAAGAACACTGGGGTTTAAGACTACACCGTATTGCTTAGAAGCTACAAAACATTTTCAGTTTTAAGAAACAGAAGTGCCAAATGGCCTGTAATACGTGAAAAGGTTACCCGAAGATACGCTGCCTTTCAGGGTTACAAGTAATTTGGGTTTATTCGAATATATACACCATCTAAAAGCAATTACCTCTCCAAGGTTGGCAGAGGTGCAGGCGCTTTCGCGCTGTCGACTGGGTACCGCTCCCGAACGGCGAACCTGACGTCATCCGCTTCATCCGTGCGAAACCTCAGAATGTTTAAAATGACGTACTCGTAGTCTGTCAGGACGATGTTACCCTGCGAGCATGGGACAGGGGACTATCAGCAAAGGCCGTGCTCCCGTGCCCTGCTTCCGGAGGACACGCCGGGAGCTTCGCACTCACCCTGTCGTACAGCTCAACGATCAGGTGATACGCCGCTTCATCGCTTCCGAACTGGAAGTCCACGATCCTGTCTATACCCAGCTGTTTGACACTGACAAGTCTTCTGGTCTTTAAATGCTTTCGGCACTGCAAATAACGGAGAGAAGGTGTCTGTGAGATGATGCAAATAGACCCACTTGCGATATTTTATACTGAAATACATTTTTACCTATAGATCCCTCCCCTGATGCTGACCACTTCTTACTTAATACAGATACCACAGGGGTAAAAATGCCTATCTTGGTAATACAGAGACAAGACAGCTCTGAGCAAAATAATACCTTGATATTTATAGTTAATATAATTGTTCCAGCTTCTTAACCTTGAGCCATTTTTGCCATTAGAAACTGCTGCTTGTTTAGATCAACAAGTGAGCAACTAGTTAAAATTCAAAGGGTTTATTTTACAAAGACAGCCAGGATTATCCCTGCATCCATGTATCACCTGGAAAG
>KZ510611.1:10508-26801 GCA_002844005.1 Limosa lapponica baueri | reverse complement strand
GAAGCGGGACCTGCAAAACGCTGATGAGGCAAAGGGTGGCACGGGCCCCCACGGCGGGGGGCAACCAGGCCAGGCAGGACCCGTGCCAGGACCCTCCATCCCTGTCCCCGGGGCCACGAAAGGGCAAAGGGGGCTGGGGTGGGACTCACCTGCGCTTGGCTCAGAGCCTGTGCCCGTTTTCAGGGGGGAGGCAGAGCCCCCCGTCCTCTTGCTGCTGCATGAGAGACCCCCTCCAGCCCCGGGAGAGTCCGGCACCACCACTGCCCTGGCAGGTCCTTGTCCTGTGTCCCCCATGGTGGCAGAGCCAGCATGCAGAGGGGCCCCCTGCCCTCCCGCAGACAGGGGTCCCCAGGCCCTGGAGGGAGGGGGGCCAGGGCAAAGGCAGGAAGGAGCAGACAGGGAACCATGAGACCTTTCCAGCATCCCCATCCCGGGAGCAGGGCAGTGGGATGAGGAGCGAGGGACACAGGACGGGACAGGGTGACCGAGTGGAAGGGCCCCGCGTCGGGGATGGAGGAGGAGAAAGCAGTTCTGGGCTTGAAAACCCACCCTCCATCCCTCACTGCGCCCGTGGCCATGCCAGAGCTCAGCGGGCCCCTCGGGGAGCTGCTCCCAGCCCCCAGGTCCCTGGGGGGCGGGAGGCAACGGGGGGACATGAGCCCCCATCCTCCTGCAGAGGCCACCCGGTCCCCGCAGCGAGGCAGCAGCCATCAAACGTTAAATAACCCCAAACCCCTTCTCTGAGAAAGGGGAGGTTAACGAGGGCCTGGGTTGATTACCATTTTACTTGCAGGGGAAAAGAGCCTTAACAAGAAGTTGTAGTTTCCTAATTAGCCATTTGATTTTCCTTAATTACCAGAAGAATAGCAAGGCAGAGACCAGCTCCGCACAGCAGAACGTTAAACGGAGCTGAGAGACAAGCTCTTTGCCACAGCTCAATTTTTCACTAATAAATGAAAATGCAGTTCCAGAGGGAAGGAACTACACAGAAATCAGCGTGTTCTCTCCCCGAACGGTTTCTGGGGACTAAAATGGCTCTCTGGAGCCGCCTGCTCCAGCCCCGATCCCAGAGGCCACCAGCCACTGGCCACCCAGGCTCCCGCAGGCAGGTCCTGCCCCACTTGGGCTTCCAGCCCGGGGCCTGTGCCAGCCCCACACCCGGACAAACCCGGAGCAACCGCTCCAAGGAGCTTCCACCGTCTGTAAGTGCCAGAGCTGAGCAGGGCCATATCCCATCAGCTGGGGGGCTGCGGGCCTCCCCTTGGCAATGGAAAGCCCACCCCAAGGCTGATGGGCCTTAGAGAACAGGAGCAAGCAGTAGCCAGGGGCATCCATCCCAAGAGCAAACAGCCAGGGCTGCCACATCCAGCAGATCCCACAGCGTTAGCACCATTAATTTATAATTTCTGGTAAATAAGAGCGCTAGGTGAGGTGACTGCTCAGCACCGTCTGAAGCTGGAGGCTCACAACCATCCAGATGACCTGATGTCTTCTCCTCCTGTGTCCACAATAACCTGACAGAAGCATGTAACGTTAATTTCCCTTCCAATTTTGCCAATGATGGCAGGTCCCTTCCTATCAGAGATGCAATTAACAGGCTTTCCCCCTTCTCCTCTGTTCCTGCATCAGGTGGTGCACGACCAAAGTCACACAAAAGACCGCTGAAGTTTGGGAAGCCGACCAACCGTTCTGTACAAAATTAAGGGAACTTTTATTTACAAAAGAGCTGCTGGTTCAGCGAGACCCAAGCAGAGGGTTTGCTCAAGGAGCAGCAGTCCCTGTTCCCGCTGCTCCGGCCAGAGAAGTAACGGCTCTGAAGGTGGTGTCTCCATCAGAGGGGCAGGTTCTCTTAACGGAGGGAGAGGCGCAGGGGAACGGGGGGTTCCCAGCCCACACGGCGCTTCCCCAGCAGCGCAGCAAAGGACAAACACGAGGCACCAGGAATTCATTCCCCTTTCACCAGGGACGTTGTCTGTTCACCCCCAGCCACCCCCATCACCCCCCTCTGCCTGGGCAGGGGCTCAGGCCGAGCCCGGACACAGGAGCTCTGGCCTCCCCAGGTGGCCCTGACGGGGAAACCTCTGCCACCCCCTTCCCGCTCTGCCCTGTGAGGAGGATCAACGCAAGAAGAGCAGCAGCACCACAGCCCGTCTCACAGCCGGCACTCTGGAGGGCTCAGAGGAGCTGCCGTCCCTTTGTCCCTGACACCTGCGGGGAAGGAAGCTCCAAGCAGCTCTTCCGTCCCCCCCCTCAGGAGTAGCTGAGGGGCATCCTCCTCCACAGCCCCCCGCACAGGCAGTTCTTGATCCAGCGCTGCTCCCACTGCTTCACCGCCGTCACCTTGTTGGGCGATTTCAGCATCGTGACGCACCCGCACCTGGAATGAGAGGGAGCTGCAGCCAGGGCCGGGAGGGAACGTCAGTGCTGCCGGGGCGTCCCCACGGAGCACCCATGGAGCAAGGAATCCAGGGAGGAAACCAGCTTTTGTCATCTGCAGGGGATGTTTGTGAGCCCTAAACCACAGCTGAAACCACACGAGCAATTATCCGAAGGGAGGTTATCAGGTTGTCTTCAAGACAACAGCCCCCAGCTGCTATTTATACAGAAAACAGCAGTCAGTCAGCTTGGAAAAACGATCTGCTACAGAGACTTTCTATTAAAACCAATAATTAAAGCTAATTCAATCACATGATGAGATGGATGTTTGCTCCCTGCACCATTGTTTTGAAATCCAGGCTCTTTTGTGAGGGTGGGTAAGAGGACGGCACAAAGGGACTTAGAACGCAAGCCTGGTTCGAAAGACGACCCCGAAATGGCACCGTGGATCCAGTGATTGTTCCCTCTCACCAGCTCCTCTCTGAGAGCACAGGTAGTTTTATTTAAAGACCAGACCTGCTGTATGAGCTGAGGATCTCTCATCACTCCTACAGGCCAAATCTGCCTCCATTCACCTGCGCAGCCCAACGGCTCTGGGATTTTCCTGCTGCAGCAATCTCGTATTTATCCCAGGATGCACAATCTGGCCCTTAGACGAAACCACTGGCAACGACGAACATGGCTAATTCTCACAGGGATGGGGCTACTTTGTGCTGGGCAAAGCAGTAAGATGTTTAACCTAACAGCCATAGTGCAGCGACCCCGCAGCAATGCGCTTTAAGGATCTCGGTTTTCCAGGATAGGGATTTGCCTTGAACACAACCACAACGGCTTCCCCCTCGTGCCAGGGGCAGCACCAAACACACCAAAAGCCTTGTTATAGAAGCAGCCCTTCCTCCTGCAGCCACAATTAGCATGAAACGTTACTGGGATACCAGCAAGAGTGGGAAAGAGAGACTGAAAGAGCTTTTGAATGACAAAAGGCAGAGTCTGGGTTTCTGCCAGGGCCTCCTCCCAGGGGGACGGGGCTGGTGGCTCACCTGGTGCAGGACTTGCATTCCTCCGTTGGATACGCGCCCAAATGAAGCCGCCTCAGATGATCAATTTTGGGCTGTCCAGGCGCCCTGGAGAGGAAGAAGAAGGGGAACATTCTAGAACATCGCTTTTTAAAAGCTGTTTCCAGGACGGTGAGCAGCGTTTCAGTGGCCAACACGACACCGGCTTTGACTACCCAGTCCCCCAAGCACAAGGGGACTCGGCCACGCTGACATGAACCCAATCACAAACTAGCACTTTCTCCCCCTCCATTTGCCTTCTCTTTTCAACACTTTAAATCCCCACCACATTCCAAGTTAAGAAATGAATTCAGCAGAGCAGAGAGAACAAACAGCTCTTGGGTCACGCCCGCAAGTGGATGAGCCAAAAACCACAGGCTTTTGTCCCAAATACACTGACCTCTTCGAGCTGCAGAGATCCCAAAGCCACCCCTTCCCACCGCACCACTGACTCCTTTAGGCCTCTGTACCTGACAAAGGCATCGAACTGGGAAGAGACGGTGTGACCAACAAGCCCAGGAGCTTTCCCGAACTGCAGCCGGACCAGCTGCTTGTTCTGCAGTTTGCTGATAATGCCGTCGTTGATGGGCAACCAGTCAATATTGGGAATGAGCAGCTGGCTGGGGAGGAGGCAGCACTCGTCTATCAGGGTATCATCTGGCTCCGTTATGTGATTTTCCTCACGACCTGCGTGGAAAATAAAGCAAAGAGAGAGAACCAGCAGGATCTTTTACATTTCTCATTTAGAGATTGGGGGAACTGCACGGTTTCCTCCTCCACCCGCCAACACAGCACTGAAAACAATAAACTTGGCAGCTGTAACTTGCCCTTTCTAAACACTCCAGGCCCGATCAGAGCTCACTCCCTGCAATTATTCCTTTCACGCACAATTCACATCAAGGAAGGATTCTTTTGTTCAGGGAGACCGGCAAACACTTACAGCACAGCCAGAGCTTCGTCAGGAGCCTGAAGAGGAGGGACATGCTGTCCTGGGTGTCGGAGGTTGCTGTGTAGACGGGGAGGCAGCTGGGCTTCAGCAGTCCCCAGATCCGGATCACCACCATCAGCTCCCTGAACATGCCCAGGGAGGCTCCGTCCCGCAGGAAGCTGTGCCCCGGCCGCACCGGGGAGCCCTGCCGGGGGGAAAACAGCCAAGATGAGGATTTCCATGCAGCTGCTGGAGCCATTACTCCGTTTTTGGACAACTCCTCTTTTCGATCACCACAAGCCTGCAGCGTGCTCTGCCAGAGGCTGCCAGGGAGGCCTGAGGCACACGGGGGCTCAGGAAATGCTCAGACAAGTCATGCAGCTACTGAGCTGCTTCTCTGAACACGGCTGCCTGTCCATCACCGACTCCCGGACGGGCACACTACGGCCCATTTTGTGTTTCTGCTGTTTCTTACACTCTTCTCCCCATTGTTGGTTTCGACAGGACACCGGGGGCATCTGTGACTTGGCCAAAGCCACCCAAACACTGCACACAGGTGTTTTTTGCCCCTCTAGCCCGTTCCAAGCCCCCAGTCCCTCACCTGGTTGGGCAGACTGGCCAGCAGGTACAGCACAAAGTCCCCCACCCACTGGATGAGCTGCTGCAGGGACTGCAGTGTGGTCATCTCCAGGACAAACTCCTCTGTCTTCAGGTTAATCATCACCTTGTCGATGTCTGAAACAGAAGCGAGACATCTCCTGGCTCAGGAAGAAGATGGATCCAAACTTTACCCCCCATCCCTGAGGCGTCAGGAGGGGTCACCCCCCCTCTTCCTCAAACCCCGGGAGTTACTACGAGACCCTGACACTTTATATTGAACCTAAAAAGGGAAGGATCTGACCCAAACTGCTCCGAAGGCAGTGCCTGATGTGTGAGCAATCACTTACCTATATCCGTGATCTTGGAGCAGATCTCGGTGAGTCGGTCCCCGGGGCTCTTGTCTGGGGTGTTCAGGAAGTGGGGGCGCAGCAGGGATTTCAGGGTGCAGCTGATGGCGATGAGGAAGAGCTTGGCGTGGTAGTCGCAGACACGGGCTATGGTGCTGGAGGAGAGCTTGCAGAGAGACGCCTTCATGGCAACGATACGTGTGGAGAGGACCTGATTGACGGAGAGACACCAGGAAAAATACAGAAGTAAAGGCAGAATTAGAATAAGCTCATTAAAGCAAGCTGCTTTATTCTCTACTCTCCGTTCCTGCCACATGAATGACAGCAATAGTGGATGCTGTTCTGTGCATGTACAAACAGTGCTCCTGTTCCCAGAATCTCTGCCAAAAATAGACTTCTCCATCTCACGAGAAGCTTCCAACAGGTAGAGACCCATTAACGTTAGTGACAATGAACACAGCTTAACTGGAGGCTCTTCAAACTTCGAGTGCTGCTCGAGTAGCATAGAGACAGCGCGTCCAGGCAGAGCCATCTGCCTCCCGAGCACTGGCAAGGACTAATCCCTCCTCCCGGTCACCGAGCCCCCCCGTGTGCCCACCCTCTGCAGTGAGCCCCCCCAGACCTGCTGCAGGGCCGCGTTCTGGCGCATGTACTCCTCGTGCAGCTTCTCCACCAGGTTCTGCACCATGTTGGGCTGGACGTGGAGCAGGATGTCCCACCAGTCGTAGCCGGTCACCATGCAATACTCCAGCAGGAACAGCAGGTGACGGAGGGACATGTTCATGTCCAGCACGTGGCCCATGGAGGGGGAGATGCGGAGCATGCTCAGCTGAAGGGAGGAGGCAATGGAAAATCTGCATCAAGAACTGGACTGAAAACATTCTGCAAAGCTGCTCCTCGACCCTGACCCACAGATACAACTCCTGCACCAACAGGATACACCCCCTTTTTGTTTAACACAAATCACCCAGCTGGAAGTAACATTCCCAGCGTTTTCCTGGGTGATCCATCACCTCTTGGAGAGACAAAGGGAGAGCCTAGGTGAGAAGACCAGAGCACAATACCTTCCCGTGACTGTCGATGCCAGCCAAGGCCAGAGACGTCCAGGAGAGCTGCATGGCTTTGAAGTGAACCAGGGGACCAGCAGTTCGCTGCCTTTTGATGGTCTGCTCGTCCACCGGGCGCTGGGAGGAGGAGCCGTAGAAGACGGCCATCATTTGCAGGGACAGGCGATGAACGATGTGGACGCTGCCATCGTGAAAAGCCAAAGCCAGACCTGGGGAGAGACGACACCCGAGGCTGAGCAAGAGACTGCTCCCCTGTAACCACACCATTTATTCTGAATTCTTCCTCCAGCTACACAGCTCAGAAGATGAAGAAGGAAAAGTTTCAGGCAAAAGCTACACATTTAGAAGAAAGACAATGGACAATCCTTACCCAATCCAGGGAAGAATTTGGTGTCATTCGCCACCTTCAGATCGGTGTTGGTCAGGGAGATGGGTAACTTGGGCAGGGCCACAGCCGAGACCCGATCCAAGTCGTTGGTGGCAGAGAGAATCCGCCACTTCAGTATCATGGGCTGCTTGTCTCCAACTGTGAAAAATAAGTAACATAAGTGAGACATCTCTCCCCAAAGAGACTAGAAAATGCACCCCCCACCAGTTCCTGCCCCACTCCCCCTGCCCAAGGAAGTGGGATTACAGATCATGCACTGAGTATTTGTTCATTCCACCAGACCCGTGTATTTCCTTCATATTTCCCTATTTTTTTTCTGACCTCAGTAATTGTACAAACAACGGCTTGTTTTCCTAAGTCTCTTTTGATGGAAGGCTCTGCTGCTAGTGATTAAAAAAAATCCTTATGTGCAATAATTCTTTATATTTCACTAGAACAAAATCAAATTATGCAGTTTGTTCCATCTGAGATCAGGTGCAAACCCAGGCAGACTGGACAGCCTGATGGAACTAGTGCTGCTGCATGATCTGTTTCCTTTAGAAGGCTCAGCTCGCTCGGTTCTCAGCGGGGAGAGCGGTTCCACAGCATAGCACAGAGAATGCCTTTTATTGAGTGAAAGTAACAATCAAACCACTTCCTGGAAACCAGCAATTTGCTGCCTAAGATGCAAACAGATGGAACAGAGCCTGTCACTGAGAACACCTGAAAAACAAATACGGGATTCTGGATAATCCCATATATGTGATAATGGCTGTGAGCACCTGTCCTGCGTTCTCACTTAGCCCTCGCTCCTATTTTTAAGCGTGTCCAGCGCAGAAACTCACCCACGGGGGAGATTTGCTGGAAGATGTTATTGACCGGCAAACCCTCCTTCCGCAGAGACCAGCACTCCACGATGCTGCTGTTCTGGTTGGAAGCACAAAGCAGCACCTGCAAAGCAGAGACCCATGCTGCGGCCACGTGCCCTGACTCTGCAATGGGGAAAGACACCGTCCCCTCTCATTTTCTACCCCTCCCTCTCTGCTCCATTTCGAGGCTCCTTCTAATTAATTCCTATTCCACCAGGGAAAAGCAGAGGATGGTACCAGCAATATGTAATGGCTAAGTCTGGGGACTTCCAGCTGCAGCTGGAAGGAAAGAGAGGCAGAACTCTGCCACGTGCTGTCACAGCCTCTGCCTCGCCACATCACAAACCATCTCGTCTCCCGCCAGCCTGTGACCTGCTGATGCCACTCACACGCATTGGGAACTAAACGGAAAGGAAAGGCCAGGAACCGAACCGAGCGTGAAGCCAGAGCAGACACCGTGTTCTCCAACACGGCACTGCGTCCCAGCCAGGGGAGGGAAGAGCGGTTCGGCCTCATTGAACCACTTCGCTTTCCAGAATCGCATTATCAATCCCCTGGCAAATAGAGTTAAGCCACTAAATTAAGTCACGCAGATGAAGAGCTCCAAGTGTTCTGAAGAGGGGCTGCTTTGAAGCCAAGACCAAAAGATGAAAGACTTCCCATCCCAGAACCTCCCGGACAGCCCAGCAGAGCTCCCCTAACGGCCAGTGCCAGAGCCGGAAAATAAACAAAGCAAAGCATAATCAGGCTAACGAAGGACCGGGCTTTTCCAGGAACTGGAGGGCTCAACCATTACCCCTTTAAGTGCAGCCTGCGTGACAGCAGCGCTTCCAGAAACAGCAGCTAGAAATGCAAAGGGCATCTCAGGACACAATCGTTCACCTCCAGAGCCATGTGGGGAAGCCAAAGGTGGCGCAAACAGCTCTCTCCTTGCTATTCATTTAACTCCTACTTGCTTTAACAGCATCTGCTCACCTGCTCTGACATGTCCCGGGCAAGGAATTTCAGGTGAGTGATCGCTGGGTATTTGTCTTTGCGGGCAGGATCCGTGGTGCAGCGCATGAAGAGGGAAGGCAGGATTTCGGTGTCTATTTTGCATTTCTCATTCACCACGCTGACGCAGACTTTGTAGAACTGGACAGGGGAGGTGCTGCTGCCATCGGACGTGGCCACCACGATGTTTCCCCCACCAGTGAAGGCAACATCGGCCAAGGCGACGCGACAGCGGAGGCGGCACAGGCTCTCTGTGGATGTCAGCACCTGCCCGTTGGGCTTGAGGAGGGAGACTGTCACCAGCCCACTGATGGTCACAGCAATCCAGCCCTCCATGGGCTTCCCGCCAAACAGTGTCAGCGATGGAGAGAATTTGACCCTGGAAAACTTCTCGCCAAAGTTCGACGCTCCAGACTGTGAACAAAGGTCCACAACACAAAGATGTTTGCACCCGATGCCCCCAGCGTGCTCCCGACCGTGGAGCTCTCCTCATTAAGCCACTGCAGAGCTGAAGGGTCCGACGAGGGCACCGAGCTCCCACACCCAGCTCCGCTACGTGACCCCAGAGAGGCCCCTTTACCCCATGCCAGAGTGGTCCCAGCCCCACAGGAACACGCCAGCCCTTCGGCAAATCTCTCCAAGCACCCGACAGAGCTCCAGCCTCGCTTATGGGGACTGACCCTGCGAGACCGACACTCCCTCTCCCTTTCTGGGGCCAAATCCAGCTCCGACACCTGCCTGCTGCACAACCCTTCACATCCCTGGGCCTCAGATTCTCCAGCACAAAGACAGGGAAAGGCTTCCCTCTGTGGGACACCCTAAGAGCTAATGTTTAAAAAAATATAAGTAGGTAACTTCTACTTGGCAGATTTGCTCTTTTTGAGTGTGACAGAATTAGACACGTTCCTAAGCAAGCCACTTATCTCCGTACACATACGGCTCCCATTCCCCAATCCCTGCATCAAACCTCAGGAGCTCGAATACGTTTCTTCTGAAATACTACTGGTAGGCAAAGAAAGGCTTTTGTCTCCAAGGAAATTGAAGCACCAGACAGAGGAAGACACATGTAAAGCATTAAGAGAAACAAGGCATCCAACCCCCTGAAATTCAGCAGGAACTAGGAATCTGACTTCTCTTTTTGCCTGGAAAACTTTCCCCACTTGACTTGCCCAAGGCCGCGGATGAAGCCCAGAGCAGAGGGAAACACAGACAGGGGTTTCCCAAGCCCTTTGCTCAGGACCAGGCCCAGGCCCAGCCTTCCCGGCTGGATCCCCTGCAGAGCCGGGACAAACCTTTTCCACGTGCAGCGCCAACTTCACGCCATTGTGCAGCCAGGACAGGGCCACAACTGGGTCTCCTTCCACCATGCTGCCCACCGTGTTCTCCCAGCTGTTGGCCAAGTGGTCGGTCATGCTCCAGCACTTGATGTGCCCGTCTGCGTCCGCTGAGAGCAGCCGGGAGCCTACAACAAGGGCACCTCGTAGGAACCAAGGGATACAGCCAAAAAGTCAAGCCAGAAATCAAACCAGCACAGTGCATTCGGAAGGGAGAGAGCCAATTCACGGCTGCGAAGCGACGGATGAACTCCGTCTCCGTGACAAACCGTGTACCCTTGTGTTAGGAAACACACATACACGAAGGGCGGGACAGAGGGTAATGAGGAGGGATCCAAGCTCACCTGACTGATCCCACTCCAAACACGTGATGACTTCAGTGTGGCCAGAGTTAACGGAATAGACATCCCAGGGATGCTCAGTGTCGATGATATGGACCATATGAGTGAGATCTGCACAAAAAGGTAAGCGAGAGCCTCAGCTGGTGCAGGGCAAGGCAAAGAGTATTTTCCATCAAGCAATTTCAGGACGGAAAACAACTGTGCTTGGCAACTCAGGCGAGGTACCAGATACCAGGGCAGAGCTTGCCCTGCTTTAGAGAACAGAGAGAGAAATCAAACAGAAAAGGCAGTCGTTGAAAGGAACACTGAAAGAGTGCTCTCATTTGTAGAATTTAACATCATCAAAACACTAAACGTAAATATGAACAGAAGGAAAAAGCTAAACCCATCAGTCAAGGTATTTAACCAAAAAAAAAAAAAAAGAGAACCACTCCCCAGCAAGGAAAACACCCAATAAATCTAAGGAGAGGAAGGGAAAGAAAGAGCACAAGTTTCCTGTGTTGGTTACTGCAGGTGAGAGATCTCAGGGTCAAAGCAGAGCACAACCTTCCACGAGCACATGTGTACCTTTTTCCTCCTCATTTTTGAGGTCTGTGGTGAAAGCGATGAGGTTGCGGCAGGACCAGGCGCACACTAAGGGGATGGACGGGCAGTGGTTGCTCTTTGGCTTTTTCTCCCACTCGCAGACATAGGCCAAGTCCATGGCGACGCTGGGCCCGGGACCCTGCAGGGAGGGAACGGCGCTCGCTCCTCCCTGGAAGCAAGAAACGGCCAATCCCACGGGCGTCAGGCCGCAGGCCGAGCCCCGGTTACACCGGATCCCCACCGGGGGGGCGGAAAGGGCAGCAGCCCCCGGCTCCCGAGGGGCAAACGGGGACCCCAGACCCCAGCGGTGTGTGTGTGTGGGGGGGGAAGTGCGGCTCCCCGGGACGCGGGTGGGGACAAGCCCCGCACCGGGAGAGTCCCCGGCGCCCCCCGCGGCCTGTCCCTCACGGCAGGGGGAGCCGGGCCTGCCGAAGGGACGAGGCGAGGGAGACCCCGCGGGGGGAGCGGAGGGCTGTGTCTCCGCGGTGGGGGGGGGTTGTGTGTGGGGGGTCCCGGTCCCTCACGGGGGGTGCCGAACGTGTGTGGGGGGGTCCCGGTCTCTCACACGGGGGGGGGGACAGCCCCACTCACCGGCCCGCGCCACCTCCCGCCGCGCCCCAGGACCCCGCCCCGCCCCTGCGGGCTGCCCGCCGCGCGCCTGCGGTCCGCCCCGCGCGCTCAGGCAGCGCCACGGACAGCCCGGACCAGGGGCCCTCAGAGCTGGCGGGGAGAGAGCGGGGGGGGGAGGCCCAGTCAGCGGCCCTAATTTGCATGGGCGCCTACCCAGAACCACCGGTGCAGAGACAGCAAATAGAACTTACGAAATTGGGAAATTTTGGTAAAATCGAAGGGGAAGAAGGATTCGAGATATCGGGGAAAATTTGAAGAAACTCTAAGAAGTGTTTATCCAGACTAAAAGAATATCACCCTATCCAGAAATTACAAGCATTCTGGAACCTTAAATACCGTCTCGGGGGAAGGGTGACTCGTGCTCGCTTCGGCAGCACATATACTAAAATTGGAACGATACAGAGAAGATTAGCATGGCCCCTGCGCAAGGATGACACGCAAATTCGTGAAGCGTTCCATATTTTTAGCACCGGCCCGCACCCCTCCTTTTGCCGACAGCGCCCAACGGACCCCCCCCGCGCCCCTCCAGCCCCCCCATCACACAGAGACAGAGTCGGAGCCCGGGAGCACCCTGCTTTATTGTTCCTGAACCCCCCGCCCGAGCCACGCAAGCCAACAAGGCACAGGGTGTGCTGGGGACAGCCCGGGGGCGCCCCCCCATGTCCTCATGGGGGGCAGGGAGCAGCCAGCAAAGCCCCCCAGCAGGCACCCAGGGGCAGGGGGTGCTGCCGCAGCAGCCTTGGACTGGGGGGAGTCCAACTGGCCCCTGCCCAGCCCCGGCAGCACCAGGGGCCAGGTCGGAGCAGGGACCCCCCGCTCACCTGCGAGCAGCCCTGGGGACATGGGGGGGACCCACAAACTGCCCCCACAGCAGCCAGAGCCCCAATGGGGCAGACTGTGCTCCTCCAGCACACACACACACACACACACATATATACACACACATTAAAAAACACTATTTACATTTAAAACCAGCCCGTCCCCCGTGGTGCAGGGAACAGGGTGCTGCCGACACACAAGCGCGGGGAGAGCCCCCGCACCACAGCTGGGGGGGGCTGAGCCCCCCCCCGGGACACCCCAGGACGGACTGGGGGGCTGGTGCGGGGCTGGGGGTGCAGGGCAAGGCTGGGGAGGCGTGGGCCCCCCAGGCCCTTCCGCTGGCTCAGCGCTTGCTCAGCACCCACCAGATGTTTCACCGCAGAAAAATCTGGACCGACATCACCCGGGGAGCGTCGGTGCCAGAGGGGGGTTTGGCCCAACCCCATTATTTTTTTAAAAGCACCTGGGCTATAAATAGACACACAAACAGTTCCGGGGGAGCCGCTCCGGCCGGGAAGCAGCACGGCAGATCGGCACCAGGGCGGCTGCACCCAGAGCGTGGCGGTATCTGGCAGGGCCACGCTGCGGGGGTCCCGGAGCCCCCGGCTCAGCACCATCAAGCATCTGCTCTCGGCGGTGGGGAAGGGACAAGGACGGGGCTGGTCCTGGGAAGGCCAGAGCGAGGGGACGGCGGGGCTGGGAGAGGCCAGGAGCGGAGGAAGGCAGCCGTCGGCACGCCAGGCGAGGGTCAGGGTGTCCCTCGGGGGCATCAGCTCATCTGCCCCAGGTAGTCCGAGAGCAGGAGCTCGGGGGGCAGGAAGACGCGGTGCTTGTTGCTCACTTTCATTTGACGTTTCCCTTCGATGTCCGAACCTGGGGGGCGAGAGGGAGCAGTGAGCACATCTCCGTCCCCACTGTAGGTCCCAAACTCAGCATTCCCAGCCCCACCACCTCCCCACCAGCACAGGTTCCTCCACACTTGGCAAAGGCAGCGACTGTCTTGAACTGGGCATGTTTAGTTTGGAGAAGAGGAGGCTGAAGGGAGACCTCATTGCCCTCCACAACTCCCTGAAAGGAGGTTGTAGAGAGGTGGGGGTTGGCCTCTTCTCCCAAGGGAATAATGACGGGACCAGAGGAAACGGTCTGAAGTTGCAGCAGGGGAGGTTTAGATTAGATATTAGGAAGAATTACTTTACTGAGATAGTGGTCAGGCACTGGAACGGCCTGCCCAGGGAGGTGGTGGAGTCACCATCCCTGGAGGTATTTAAGAAACATGTAGATGTGGCAGGCACTTCAGGGCATGCTCTAGTGCCTGAGATTGTTGGTTTGTGTCTGTGGGTGGGTGTGGTGGGGTTTTTGGTGTTGTGTTTGGTTTTTTTTTGTGTTTTGTTTTTTTTTTTGTGGTTGGACTCGATGATCTCAAAGGTCCTTTCCAACCATGAAGATTCTGTGTCCCCCCCCAGCCCCCTCCGCACATCCCTGCTGGCACCACGGGCCCCACATCATTAGTGCTCTCATGCTGTTTTCCACCAGCAGCTGCTAATGGAAGGCTCAGCAGCGGAGACTCCTCCGCAGGGATGGAGCCCGGTGCCTCCTCCCCTGCCTTGGCAACCAGACCTCCCAGGGGCACGGCCACGCTCCGCGGGAGGAGGCAGCGGCTGTGGGAGAGGGAGCCCCACGAGCAGCCTCCAGCTTTGGGCCACCAAAACCCTGCACCCAGAGCAGAAATGGCAGCGCTGCTGCGAACAAGACCCCCCCCAGGCAGAGCTGGGCCTGACCACCACCCCAGTTGCTGGGCTTCAGCCCCCGGCAGTGGCCGATGTTGCCCACTGGCCACTGGTGCAGCAGTGTGAACCCAGCCCAGGCTCCCGAGGAGGAGGGAGAGCGGGGTTATCTGTGAGCCCCAGCGCAAGGTGGGGCCCGGAGGAGGGAGGGAGGAAGAGGTTGAGCTGGAGAGGAGAGATAGTGATGAAGAGGAAGGGAAAAACAAAAACAACCCCAAAAACCAACCAAACAAGGAAACCCGAGGCTCTTACTGGCAGAGACGAGGTCCATGTACTGGCAGAGCGCGTGGAGCAGGAGTCGCTCGAAGCTGGGGGAGACGGGGACAGGGTTAGAGCCGACGCGCCCCAGACCCACATCTCCTGAGCGTTGCGCACCCTCGTTCCTCCCACAGACCAGAGTCGGGGAGCACAGAGTGCTACAAGCCCCTGGGCAGGGACCCCCCGAGTGCATCCCTCCCTTGGGGGCTCCACAGGGGCCAGTGTCCCCAGTCAGAGACCCGAGGCTGGGGGTCTCCTCAGCTCCCAGAGCCCCCCTGCAGCCCAGGGCCGCTCTGGGGCACAGGGAACCCACACGAGCAGCCCCCCTGCATGGCAGTTTGCTCCAGCCGCAGTGAGCAGGGAACCCAAGTGTGGGTGCATGCAGCTCAGGACCCCGGGCCCCTCTCCGTGGGGGGCAGCGACACCCCACAGAGCTCGAGGAGGAGAAATACCTGTTGTCCATCAGTGCAGTGTAGACGGAGTGAGGGGTGACGGAGAAAAAGGCCAGCAGCTCCTCCTCCAGGCCCTCCAGCGTCCCCTGCAAGGAGAGGCAGGGGCTGTCAGCGAGGAGAGGGAGGTGGCCGGACCCTGCGGCATCGGGTGAGGGCAAGGAGCCAGGCAAGGGGAGCTGGCGTTGGCCACGTGTGCCCCAACGTGGGCAAAGCCACCTGCCCCACACAGCTCTGTGCCCCTCGCAGCACCCGCGTTGCGCCTTTGAGGAGCTGCTGCCCCAGCCACGGGCACTTTGTCACCACAACCACCCGCCTCCACCACGTCCCCACAGCCCCGGTAATTCCTGGGGAGTTACTGCCAGCAGCTCCCAGGCAAGTCATCTGGATGTGAGACGGCAGGAAGGCAGGGGGAGAGGAGACAACTCCCCTCTCCAGCCCCCGAGGCAGGGAGGAATCCGTCCCCTGCCAACTCCGTACTCTGTGTGCCAAGGGCTGGCATCGTCCCTCACGCTCGGAGCGGCGGCAGCAGCCAGGAAAGCCTCGTGCCTCCCGTCTCTTTTTCTCCCGACAGGCAACGATCAGCTCGATGCAGCTCCCCGGAGCACCGTGACCCCAGAGACAGGCAGCAGAAGCCAGTCTCATTTGAGAACAAATTGAGCAGAAGCCAGCGGGCAGGAGGAGCCGAGGCTGCTTTTAGAGACTCTAATTAGAGCAAGGAAAACAAACAGGGCAGGAAAACAGCACCATTGAGAAGAGGGAGCAGGAAGCCAGGCACCCCTGGGGCCCAGGAGGGCAAGTGTCTGGGCAAGCAGCGCGTGGCAGCTCGGCTCCCTGAGCCAGGCGGCACGAGGCCATGCTTGCCTCTCCTTTCAGGCTTAATTGTCCGCTCAAAGGTTTATGCAGTCAAAATGCATTTGAGTTTTTTTTCCAAATAGCCTTGTGTGGACCGTTCTGAAGACCCCAAAAGCTCCACTGCTGCCCCCGTGGGCAAACGTGCCACATTTCCCCCGCCACCTGCTGCTCATCGAGCAGAGACTGGGGAACAACCACATACCAGTGCCCCATAACCACCAGAAACGTCTGAACTGAGCCCGGAAAACCTATCCGCATGGGGAGCTGAATGTCTGTTTGCAATCAGCCACCACTGCAGAGGTCAGATGAGAGCTGGAGCACATTCCCGAGGAGCTCATCTGAAATTGGGCACTGGTCTGGCTCGGTGACTGCGTGCGGGGTCAGGGGACGGCCCTCGGGACACAGCTCTGGACAGAGCTGCGTGTGGGGCGCTGTCAGCTGGAGCCCTGCTTGCCCCCAGCCCCGCCGCCCCCCGGTAGCCCCCGGCTCACCATGGGGATCCGGCCCCGCTTCAGGGTGGAGCGCAGGCGGCGGCTGATGCGCTGGAAGCACTCCTTGGGCGAGTAGGCAGGGTGCTCTGGAGCCGGCGGAGAGAGAACAGAGGGGGCTTGGACACGGCTCACACCCCCAGCGCCC
>KZ510599.1:9911-22733 GCA_002844005.1 Limosa lapponica baueri | reverse complement strand
TCTCCCATGTAATCCAACTGATTTAAAATGAAGGAAACCAAGTTCAATTAAAGATGAAGCATGTAAAATTTTATTTCACTTAACTTATTTCTATGGCTAGCGTACATGCTATTTTATATGTTGTTAATCTAAGGAACTCAGTAAGCAAGTTTCGAATTTGAATTTCAAAATACATACACAAAACTGAATTTTGAGAAGTTAAATAATAGGGAACTTTTATTAAATACATATATACTAGTGTCACCAGAACCTTATCAAAACATCACAAGAGTTTTTACAGTAACTGAATATATTCTAATAGGAGGTCAACATCTTTTAAAAGAAATTAATACCACCAGATAGAAAATTTTTTAATTTCTTTTGATTAACTTCTACTTATGAACAAAAACACTGGGGTTTTGGAGTACTGAGCTGGCATTTGGTGTTTATGTTCTAATCATTGATATTTCAAAGCTTACTATCAGTATTTTTAGATGAATCCTCGGAGCAGAGATCTTAAAGATAAGGACAAAAACCCCAAAACTAAACACCCAACAAAAAAACTCAAACACATTTAAGAACTACAACTCTACCTAGTTTGAGATGAAATGTTTTTAGTCTTACCTCTTTAAACCTTTTTGTTTCAATACTTAAAGCTAAACAATATTCATCTTCTAAGTCCGTATACTTCTGGTTTAACATATTAATTTTCTCCTGCAATTCTTTAACATGCTGTTCATGCCTCTGCTCTTCTTTAGCCACTGCTTTTGACAAAGCATCTTGAAATTCAGGTCCATTTAAAGCAACTCGGGTTTCAAGTTCTTTCCTGAAGTTACCAAACATATACTTGAGACAAGAACTGCGGCATCTCACAATGCTGTTGCAATTCATATCCTTAACATTTCTTAAAAAAGATAATAAATTATATAATAAATAGGATAAATCCTTAGTTTCGCAGACAGATTTCAGCCTGCTATGACAATGCCCTAGAATGAGGAAAAGTGTGTTGACTACTGTTCAAACACCCAAAGTGATAACCTTACTTTTAAATTCAAGCTTTCGTAGCAATTGAGTAATTTCTCTTTTGCTGTTAGTTACTATTTGTTTGCTTTGCTATTAGCAAAGATCTGGAAGAGACATTGGCCCTGGGAAAAGCACTGTAAAGCCAGATACCTTCTTTTGCACTCATTCTCTTCACTGTCACCCAAAAACTTGCTTCTCACTCAGACCCAAATCCTGACAAGCAGCAGCAACAGGGACCTAAAGGGTTACAGGATAAGCCTCCAGCATTCCTATAGCAGAATGTTGAAGCAAAATTATCCTGTACTTTAAGACTATTCTGTTCATCTGCTTTAAAGCACAAACACAAAACTTATCCACTGTCCTTCACATTACACCTTTTTGGGACTTAGGAGATGGTAATTGGAATTTCTTAAAACACAGCTATCAGATTCTTCCCGGTTATCTTGGTATTTGAATACATTTATCCTTGTAAAATTTAGCAAGTGCAACCAGCTTATTTTATTAGTAACCTCCCCTCACATACTAGTATACCACACACCACTTTTTGCTTTAGTTTGTACAAATATTTGATTGTATTAGATAAACAATATAGAACTTACGTTCAAGTATTCTGCAAAAAAAATAATGAAGTTTTGAGAGGAAAGAGGAAAACAGCCAATCAAGACACCCACCCTAAAGCAAGGTACTGTAGAAGCTGACTTTGGTTTCTTTGAACACCCTGTGTTATTGTAGCATATGCAGATCTTCAAACAATAATTCAAATGTGATTTTCTTTTTATCTGATTATTTCCTGAATTAAAGATCAAGTGCTTAAAAAATTCAGCCATATATTAAGACAAGAATCTATCAAATGAAAGGCTGGGAAGAACACAGTTGCCTACATGGATTTGTGAGTCAGCAACCTACAAGATAAGAAGATATTCTTAAATGAGGAAGATGATGGGTGGGAAGACATCTACATTTTTACAAAGATCATCTCTCCTATTAAAAAAAAACCCAACAACCCAAAACCACACTGGGCACAACACGTTTAAACAAACCATGTTTGCAACACTAGTATCTCTATTAACTCGTGAAAAGAAAATAAAAGCCCCCATACCTTTGCTCTTGCTCTCTTAATACAAGAAGTTCATGCAGTTGTTTTACCTTCTCCTTCTGTTGTCGGCAGGATATTCGAAGCAACTGTACTTCTCTTTCATTTGCTGATGCTTTAAGCTCTGCTTCTTGCACCTGTTTCATCTGTGTAGAATTCATAGAGAGGAATAAGGTTTTCTTAAAACTGTAATCTATACTTCATGTCTTATATTAGAATACAAAGGAACAGATCTTTATCATAGTTTCATACAAGTCTACCTGGGCCCTTATGTTTACAGCATGCGCCACAACTGTCGGTATTTTTCATAAAATTTTGCAGAATTTTATTATGTTACCTAGCCCCAGGCAAAGGAAGTTTTGGTGGTGGTTTTTTTTTTTTGGTTTTAGACCTTAATATATTTTGTTACACTTGCAGAAATTTAAGACGAGATGTTTAAAATTAAGTCTTAGCTTAACTTAATATAACAAAAAAAAAAGCAAGTTTCATGAAGAATCAAGAACATTTACTGAAATAATAAGGTATGCTGGCAAGAATAATTTCCTGAATTGCAAACTCTAGTATTGTAATACTTGTATTCATTTCAAGCAAAACATTTTTAGATGGGTTCAATATCTTTTTTTTTAAACATTCCAGTTACAAAAATCTGATTTTTTCCGAATTTCTGCTTTCTAATGATTTAATGAAAAACAGAGATCAGTATAAACACCAGATGGCACACCACACTTTTTCCATTTGACGCAAGCTTCTATGCTAAATTCCATTCCATAGCCTTAAGCCTTTTACGTACTGACATACAAGCTGTCTTTTCTGACTTGTCAAGTAGGAAAAAAACCAAAGATATGAAAAAAGTTACACAAAAGTTTTTAATTACTCATGAAATGGTAATTCCGGATCAAAGACACTTCAGAAGGCTACAAGTTAGAACATGCAACAGAAAGAAGAGAGGTGATGTTAATGGAGATAGTCTTATCCCTAATCATTACTCGTAGCATTTAGCTCAATCCTTTTGTGCTCAAGTGGAGAGCAGTAAATCTTGTCAACCTGTCCTCCTAAGCAAGCAAAGGCTCTCCACGTTCTGTACCTATACAATTCTAATCTCTTCGCTTTCCAGAGTATCACTGATGGTTGTGAGCGGTTTATGGACTATTCAAGAGCGCTCTAAGCGTCAGTTACCTAATAGCGGAGTAAGAATGCGAGAGACAACCTAGTTTGCTTTCCAATTCTCACAAGAAAACAAACAAAAAACCCCAACCCTCACAAAAGAAAGACAAAAAAATTCCCAAATCTGTTTTCTTTCAGAATTCCATCACAACTGTCCCCTCCACTTGATTACTGAACAATCAATCAAAATGAAAAATAAAACATTAAGGGATAGCTGTATGAAATGGCCTACACTGACAAATCAAACATTGTTTCCAATGCTTATAATCTCCTGCAATGTCCTTTAAGATAATTAAGTGTTGCTGCATGTCATGAGTTCCATCTTGAGAGCGCCAGAGATACCCAAAGTTCACACAGTAACTTCAGTTGTATGAAACTTTTTGTGAGGCTTGAGTATGAAGCCAAGCCCTCATACCCTACATGTTAAATCTCTTACGAGTAACGTTTCGCATTTAGACACACCCCACTGTGTTCCTGGCTTTTTGCGGATGAAGTGAAGCAACCATCTCCTAAATTGAAGAGGTTAAAATGAAAAATTTCAAGTGAGATCATATGCAAATTTAAAGACTGCCAGAAAATAGGGTACACGTTTAACTGCATAGTAACTTATTTATCTTAAATCCTTTAAAGTAGCAATCTAGAAATGTTGACCAAAACCCTTACACAGTGCCTACCTAGAGTAACCATAATTTACCACTGAAGCTAGCTGCCAATGTGTTCTTTAAGAAAGCCCTACAAAACATTCCAGAATTTGTTAATAGTAGAGTTGATTAAAATAGTCATTTTATGACTATTATTTAAGGTATATTAAATCTGAACATTCAAAAAGAGAATTTAGCATCTTGAGCATCATGACTCTTCTTTGAAACGTAATTATTAGAGTATTTCCCACAGGATTATAAAGACAGGAACAAAGACCTTCCCTTAAAGTTTTGCAATTAATAAAAAACGGTGCTATTACTGTCAGAAGAGATGACTTATTTCTACCAACTTATTAAAAAAAAATAATGAAAACCTCATACACCATTATTGTATTTCCTTTCTGCTAGAAAAAAGAAAGAAAAAAACCAAAAAACCCTACTCTTCTCTCACTAAATTTAGTACTATTCAAAGTGACAAGCAGATGCGTGATCTAAACTGAAGGTCACTTCTAGATCCATAATAGCTCCAGGGTATGGAGACACTCAGGTGCCTAAACAGGAGCCTGGAGGGCAGGGTGGCTGTCAGCACGCTCCCCAGTTGTGTTTTCTTTCAGGGTATCCACGCGACAACACGTCCTAGAGCACTGTACTAGCAGTCCAGAGACTTTTCAGGATGGGTATATTAGCATTGAACTTCCGTAAGGGGTTGCATTCAGTGACACAGGGATGGGCTGATATAGGAATGTAATCGAACAACAGGAATATATTAGAGAATGCAGCATTTGGCCACTGAAAATTCACCAGTGAATTATTCGGTCACAGGCAGTGGCAGTATCTGGTCCAGCATTTTGATCTTACAGATTTGTATACTGAACAAAGTGCTTCTGACAACAAAAGTATCATAGTAAAATACTCCAGCTGTAAAGACAAAACCAAAAAAAATCCCAAGCAAACAAATAATCCCCAAACAACCAGAATCTCTAAAGTAAGTTCTCAGCAATTACTGTTTCGTTCTGCTTGCAATTAAAAGCATCTAATTTTTTTAGATCAGCAAAACAACCAGAACCACCAGATTGCCATCCCGCTAATAAGATCTTTACTGATTTTAGCAACAATTTAAAAAACCTGTCTTTGTTACTGTATACCTTCAGAAAAACACCACCTCTCATTGTGAGATACACAGGACTAGTTCTCCTTTACTTTAAGGCCATATCACATGACATATTTCAATTTATAGAGAACATTAATTCACAATTAAAACGGATACTCGTTATTAACTACTACTATGCAGAAAATAAAAAAAAAAATCAGTTTCTATTGTGGCAAACAGACTTAAGGCTGGTAAAGTCTAGTGTTTCTTAATATCTAGGGAAACAGTAGTTATTGTGTTGCCATCGTATTATTTACTTACGGAAAGTATTTACCTCTAATGTTCGTTGCTGCAACCTCTGTGTCTCCATCTTGGATAGAGTTTCTTCTAAAGCTTGCATGGCCTTCTGATGTTCTGCTTCTTTATTTCTTGCCTGCTTTAACTCATTAGTAAGTCTTTCAGTTTCACCTTTCAACTGTTGGACATCTGCTTGCAGCCTTGCTTTAACATCTCTCTCTTTCAATATCAATTCCTTTAACCTGAGAATAAATACAATCAAGTTGTATTAAAAACATTTTGGTATTTAGTTTGATGCCAAATACACTCAGAAAGGACATCAGTAAGTGTTGTAGCACCATATCTTGCTCTTTGCTGTGTTTAAGTATTTACAGCATTGTCATGTCAAACTGTTTACAAATATTTAAAACATTACTGAAGTCACATGTAGCATTTCTATACGGATCTTCATTTTAAAAGAAACTAAGCTGGAAACAGCCTCATCGATAGGTCTTTAAGGAAATGACATCCTAGTATCATTTTACTTTATACAGAAGTCAAACATACAGTATCAATTTATAATTTGATCATTTTCTTCAGAAAGTTTGCCATACCCTTTAACATTCTAATAATTTTTGATATGAGATCTAGCTCAAAGGAAAGAGAGCACAAATAACCTCTTATCCAAGGTGATAACAAATGAAGGTGGAAAGTGAACCTAAAACAAGAAGAAAAAAAGGGAAATAATCAGTCAGTCATGGATGGTAACTCAGGAAGCACTTGCCTTGCTCCTTCCTTACAAGAAAGAAAGCATATGTCTGATAAATACAATGCAGGTAAGAAAAAGACAAAATAGAGCAGACATCTCCAACCATAGCTGACAATAAACAATGCTTTCTTAAAAGGGAGAACT
Source organism: Limosa lapponica baueri (assembly GCA_002844005.1). NCBI lineage: Eukaryota > Metazoa > Chordata > Aves > Charadriiformes > Scolopacidae > Limosa > Limosa lapponica. Next base: position 16,554 of record KZ510599.1, on the reverse strand, counting down.
TTTTAAAAAAAGAAAAAAAAAAAAGGACTCTGCTCAGAACATCCAAGGACAATGACAGCAGTCTATATATGAAGAAATATAAGTCTATATGAAGAAATGCTAGACCTGACCTGCACAACATATTGCCCGTCGGCCAGCTCTGGCCTGCCAGAAACATCGTTGTTCAAGTGCACTGTGCAGGGAAAAAAACCAGCTGTACATATAGGTGGACAGGGAGATTGGGAATTGGAAGCCGAAAGTATGATAGCTCCTAGAGCTTGAGCTGAAAGTACAATTACGATACAGGTTGCTTGGAAAGGAATGATTAGAAATGGAGGTAAGTGACATACTGATACCCTTCTGAGACAAGAACAGGAAGAAAGCTGCAGAAAGGAATTTCATTAGGTAATACCAAGATAAATTCTAGCACTACGTTTTGATGCATCATTTTCCAAGTGTGTTGTTCAAAGCTGTTCTCATTTCTTAACCTTATAAATAGAATTGCCTTTAATAAAAACCACCAAAAAACCCTCTTACACTACAGCACTCCGTTTCCCTACCTGTCTGTAGTGTACACAGCCATACTTTGAATATTCTTTTCTTCATTTGCATGTTTCTGTAGCTCCCTGACATGCTCTATTAACTTCTTCTCTGCTTGCTCTGCTTTCCATCTCCTTTCTTTCTCCTGATCCAGCTCCTGAATCAGCGCCTTCGCAAGAACACGATAAACATCAATTTACTAGGAAACACTCAAACGTAGCCAAAAATGACAAACAATATTCATAATTGTGGAACAAGATTTGTCTTTCTGAAATTCATGGATGACAGTAAAAAGGCCAAGCGACCAGTCCAAAAACCCCCAGAGAAGTGAAACAAAACAAATTCTGTTCCAGCTGATACAAGGACTCTACTATTTTTTGATGCTATCTAGACACAAATATTTCTGTCACTTCCAATTTTAAAGTTTCACCAGAAGACATATAAGGAGGCTGAAGGGAGACCTTATCGCGCTCTACATCTACCTGAAAGGAGGGTGTAGAGAGGTGGGGGTCGATCTCTTGTCCCATGTCACAGGCGATAAGACAAGAGGAAAGAGCCTCAAGTTGCACCAGGGGAGGTTCAGATTGGATATTAGGAAAAATGTTTTCACTGAAAGGGTTATCAAGCATTGGAACAGGCTGCCCAGGGAAGTGGTGGAGTTGCCATTCCTGGAGGTATTTAAAAGATGGATAGATGTGGTGCTGAGGGACTAACTGTAGTGATAGTTTTCATCAGTGTTAGGTTGATGGTTGGACTAGATGATCTAAAAGGTCCCTTCCAACCTAGACAACTCTATGATATGCCTGGCTTCAGGTGAAGGCATACTGATATTTAACTTAAAAGATGCAAAACATACTTGGTATGTTGATTCCTCTGTGGCATTTGAATTAATTTTTTCTACTTTTCCTGTATTGCTCTGTCTTCCAGTTAGTATTTCAGATTTTCTTCCCACTACTTCCAAGTCTTGAGTATCCGACGATGAATTGAGATGAGAGTCTCTCTGACTGGAGTGTGGACACTTAGAGGAACTCTTCTTCTCTTCCCTGTAATAGGAGAACATCAAGGTATATTGAAGAATATGCAGAGTTTAAACAGCAACAGGGATTCAAACACTTTTGCAGGACAAAATTTTACAGTTGTGTAGAAGCCGAATTGTACAGAGTTCAAAAACGTGTAGAAAATAATGTGCAAACAAATAAAACAAACAGTAAATTCAAATCTTCAGCTGCAAAAAAATACGTAGTACTGATAGATGCTATCTGAAAAACACCTTACGATCACATAGATACAGAACAATTTTAGAGAAGCAGATAGCTGTAGATCTTCAGTGGCAGACTAAACTAATCTATTCCAATTTATATCATCTTCTATTCATCACTACTGATATTTACTCTATAAATCAAATTACTATAGCATCCTTTGTTTCATCAAAAAATACGGGCAGTTAGTTATATTCTTGACCATCATTCTGACACCATGAATCTTTTATTTTTTAATTTGCCTCAATTCTTCTGTCTGTGGAGAATTCTTCTTTCTCCACAATTTAAAAACAATGATGAAAATATAAGCTGTTAAAATTCTGAATGTGTTTATTTTGGAATCTTCAGTTCAATTTCCTTTTCACCTAAAGACAGAAAATGCTTATACAGGGAAATGACTGAGTGAAGAGCGAACTTCAAAAAGTTTCAAATAATACATAAAGGACTAATATGGAAAAACAAGGATGCAGAAGGTTATACACAACCAGTCAGATTAAGAAAAAAGGGGCCTGTATATTAAACATTTATGAGCAGGGCCAGCTGACAAAACTCATTTTCTTTGGGGTGGGTGGAACACTTCTAAAAACTTGGACATTGTGTTCCTCATGCACAGATTTCTTATGAAGCCCCAGCAGTGAATAATTTTTAAATTATTAAAAAATGCTAGTTTACCCAACCCACCACTTTCACCAAAATGTTTCAAAGTCAAACTACGTTCACTCTGAAAATATTCATAGAACCATAGAACAGTTCAGGTTGGAAGGGACCTTTAAAGACCATCTAGTCCAACTCCCCTTGCAATAAGAAGGGACATCTTCAACTCGATCAGGTTCCTCAGAGCCCCATCCAACTTGACCTTGAATGTTTCCAGGGATGGGGCACCTACCACCCCTCTGGGCAACCTGTGCCAGTGTTTCACCACCAAAATACATCTTCCTTATGCCTAGTCTAAATCTACTCAGTTTTATTTTAAAACCATCACCCCTTGTCCTATTGCAACAGGCCTAGCTTAATTAATTTTGGCTTTATATGGCAAACACTGGGATACCTGTTAGTTATTTTGTTCCTTAAACGATTTGCATGACACCTAGTAGATAAGGTAGTTCTACCGTAAGTAGGGATCTTGCTTCTTTTCACCACCTTTTTGTTGTTCTCTTTCCCACTCTCATTTTCGCTCTCAGAAGTCGGGTCTGTGTCTCTCTTAGCTTTGAGAACATTTGGAGGAGCTTCTCTTCTTGAGGTATCAGATACCTAAGAACAGATAGATGTTTCATCTATACATTTTACAATTTTTAACTGGCTAATTTTTAACACTTATTCAGGTGTTACTTTTAAGAAGTAAACAGTTAAAAAATAATTGCTAAAACGTTGTTCTAAAGATAAAATAAATCCAACAGAATAGCATGCATGAGAACATGCAGTTTTATCTTTCCAAAATACTTGAAGTTTGTTTAAAATCCTTAGATACGGAAGCTTGATGCAAAATGTAAAACAAATACAGCACTTTAAAATAAAAAGCCCTGCAGACATGCAGAGTACACCATAATTAATTTTCACCAACTCTATAATTCAGATATTTTACTGCATTTCGTATTTTACTGAGGTTCAGTGACATATATCGATGGCTTCAGAGTAAAAAACAGAATACAATTTTCTGTCTAATATAATATGATCAGATACTGTATGGGACTAGGAGAACTATGGTTTTTATGTAGTATGAAATTTTTCATGGCTCAAAGTGCAATCTTCAGTTTTAAAGACTTGGTTTTATTTTATTCCCAGCTTCTCAAAATTATTAATTATACATTAGCACAAAGTCAGCACATTCCTACCAGTAGAAATGCTCCAGTCTGTCCCAGCAGAAAAGGTACACCCCATTTCACAAACAAAATTTTCTGTGCAATCAAAGAAAAAAAAGTTACCTTCTGTAGTATCTGTGAAACTTGATCTTCTATTTTTTTAATTCTTATTTCACTGCATATTTTATCAAGTTCAGCCTTCTCTGTTTCTGAAGATGAGGCAAGCTCTGTAGAGGAGCTGATGGCACTTTGTACTGGCATTCTTGTGCGCTGACGAAAAAGAGTTAACGCCTGGTCGATGTGCGGTGTCACCACCGGTAAGGTAATAGAGTTCTGTTAACAGGAAATACAACCCTCGTAACGTTAATGAGTTGCATGCAATATAAAAATAACATATATCAATTTTAAAATCAGTATACAAAAACCTGATCTCTGGATGAGGGGCATCCAGATGAAACCAAACAGCCCAGAATGTCTTCTAAACACTGCAAATCTGAAGAGTTTTCTTCTGCTGGGTCCACTGGTTCACCAGAAATATTCCTTCCATCCAGAGTTGTTAGCTGGGGCAACATCTGAAGAACAGTTTCTCTATAACCTTGAGGAAAAGGGCACATTTAAATTTAAATTAATTTCCAAAGGAGATGTCTAGTGCATTTTAGGTACCCTGTCATCTTAAATTATTCATTGTGTTTTTACTCAAAGAAAAAAAAGTAGTGAGTTATCTACAGGTGTCTCACCTTTCCCCACCCATAAGGCTTTGAACAGAAAACATTACTAAACAAGTGAAGTGAGAAACTGCCTGCCTAGTCCTGGTCTACACAGGGATTTCCCCGCCATCATCGGCACACTGTAGTTGCACAGACAACCTTTTATTATCAGCCCACTGCACCAGAACAGCTGTACCAAGTGCAAGGAAAGACAAGCATAATGGAAAGGCAAGTTCTGAAAGGGCTTAGACAGCTTCATCCTTTTTCCGTGAATGAAAGAAGGTGTTATGAAGGAATGGAAGTTCAATTTCTTTAAATTAATAGAATTTGGGCTTCTAAAGATTGCAGTTACTTTTAAAAGTACCACCAAAGAGATAGATTTGAAAATGTATGTAAAGACTTATAGAAGAAAACCAGTGGGATTTTCTAAGTTACCCAGATAGCTTTAATAGTCCTGTTCCTGCTTCCACAGTGCCTGAAAGCATTTGTAAAACTTGTTCATGGGTGCTTTTGAAAACATGACCTAAAGACTTATTTGGCTTCCTTCAGTTCTCTCTCAGCTTCCTTTCTTAGAATTGTGACATATTACACCTCTATCAGTTACATGCTCATGATATGGTTGTTATTTTGTATTATTGTAATCCCTACTGTCGTATTCTTTGTAGTTGGCAATGAAATTTTCAGAGTTTGAAGTGTTTTAGGAAGCATGAAGAGTTATGGACTGACATTTAAACACTTCCAAAAATTATCTTTGAGCTGTCCCAAAAGAATCAATCCTCCACTTCTACCTTTGTGTAGGAGATTTTCCCCTTCTTATACACAGACAAAGAAAACAAAACCTGCACCAAAACAGGATGCTACAGCTTAACTTGTCTGAATACAGGGTGTAACATTTAAACGGTGCAAAAAACCTATCCCCAAACCAGAAGCTCTAGGCAACACGGTTCAAAGCGACGTACCCACAAACACTCCTCCAACTTGTCCCCACGCTGCCTAGTGAAACCCTCGCCCACTATTTTGATGAAAATGCTAATTACTGCAGTAGCCTGTCACTGCTTCCTGAAGCTGTGGGAAAAGGAGGAGAGCTAAATGGTGCTTATGACAACCATCTACTCCCATGTCTGCCCTCTATCTATACAGCACAATATCTTTCTGTACATTCTTCAAATTCTCCACCCTCCAAACTTATAATATTAATACTCCCTCCCATTTCTGCAACACTTTCTCTTTCCATCACTCTTTGTCCATCTCCTGCCTTAACCTTAAAATAATATGTGAACAGTTGAGTCTTATCAAGAAGCTAAATTTTTGAGCATATGCCCGGGGCAGCAGAGGGGAGATTTCTCTATGAAAATCAAATTAATTTTGACAGAATTTAGGCTTCTGCAGGCTGGCTGGTTTACGAATGGATTTGGAAGCTTCAGAACCTCGCTGACAATTAATGGGAAATCATTGACCTAAAGAGCACCAAGTACCTACTTAACACGAGATCCATACCTGCTGCATGACAAACTGGATTGGCCTTTCCATTTTTTTCCAGTGTCAGATTTGTCAAATAGCAGAGCCCCTTTGTGCACTGAAGTAAGTGATCAATATTGCTTACACAGTTGCTGTGAAGGTCAATATGGCTAATCTTATGACTGGTTCCATGAAGGCACTGAAATCCTGAAAATTGGAGAAAAACCACAAAATAATGATTTCTCCTACAATCCTAGACTACAGGGTTCAGAACAAATGGCATCTTGTTGACAAATATTCAGTAAATAATTCTCATAACGGGAAATGATGTAACTACTTTTGGTCTATATCCCTGCCTACGTATATTAATCATCTATGGTACACTACCACACAGTACAACGCTTCAGCTAGTTATGAGAGCCAACTTTAAAGAAATAGATTAGTTTCTAACTGTTAAGAAACATGTAAAAATAAACATTTTGCTTGGAGTTCCTTTTTATAACTCAGTTCATTAACAAAGCCGTTACCAATATTCTTTTTAATTTTCTCTTACAAACTCCCTTGACTCTGTAGCTCAAAATCTTACTTAGAAGCAACAATTGACCATTTCAACAAACAGATTTAGAAGAGAACTGCCAGATTATATCCAAAGTTGCATTTTTGTCCTATAAAAAGGAAAGATGCGAATCTTTTGGAAATATCTTCCAAGACTACTACTGCATTTTTCACTTCAGAAATGAGTTTGAAATGTTTACTGTAAGATTTTGTGAGCAAGCTCAGCCTCAGAAATAAATTCCCGTTCAGAACAACCCTTGAAGGCTGAGTGTAGCAGCAATTGCCACCTTCAGTAGCATTACTCAGTCAATTCGCTGAAGTACTAGAAACTTCTAAAAATACATTT
>KZ510598.1:5946-22060 GCA_002844005.1 Limosa lapponica baueri | reverse complement strand
TTGTCTCACACCTGTTCTCTAAATTATCATGAGTATTTTGAGTTTTAATCCTCTACCTGCCTTTCCTCTGAGCCAGGCATCATTTGCAAACGTAATAAGTACCCTCACTTTTCCATCAGCTAAGCCATTGAAGAAAATATCAACTAATTCTGGAACAAGGACAGATTCCTGAAAAAATAACCAACTCGATGTATTGCTGTAGTTTGATTTCTTTCCCTTGCAGCATTTTCATCTAGACCATATGTTCTTAGCTCACTTATGAGAGTGTTCTAGGACACCCTGTCCAGCAACTCGCTAAAATCAAGATGTGACATGAACTGGTTTTCTGTAGCCACGTGAAGTGTTATCCTATGACAGAATGGAATTATTTTGGCTGGACATGGTTTTTATTGACCCCTCCTTTCTCTTTATGTACTATTTTCTAAATGTTCACAACCAGCATGTCAATTATTTTTTCCGCTATTTCTATAGGTATTGAAATTAACTGTCTGTCTTACAATTTTAACCTCTCTCTTCTATTTCATTTAAAAGATGGAACTCTTTCTACCATTTTCTAGACTTTTGCAATGTCATTTTGAACTAGCTGATGAGAAAATATCTCATTACTTGCATAACTTTGGGCGTTTTCTTTCCTGTTTCAAGTTCTTGCCCTTTTTTTGTCATGATGCCAGCTTCACGATACCATCTGCTCACAACTGACCTTTTGAATGAAACAAAGAATGAACTAAATCTACCAGGTTTCCAGGCATTGTTTGCCAATAACCTTCATTCTGCAGAGAAGTGGACCAAGGCTTTCCTTCGCTTCCTCTCCCTGTTAGTGCGCTGAGAAGGAAATGCCACCTCTGCATCCCACAGCTTCACTCTCTGCTTCTGACTTTTTCTTTGGCCTCAAATGTTCATCTATTCATCGTCCTTAAAAGTCTTATCCTTGGTGAGGGATCCATAGCGCCTGTCCTTCCTCCGCACTGTCATAACTTGCAATTTTGCATAGTTTCTTTTTGCATAGTTTTGCATAAACTTGCATTTAACACAGTTCCTTTAAAGAACTGCCTACTGTGCTTAACTCTCTCTCAGAATTGTCTCCCACAGGATCTCACTTTTACTAGTTCTCTGAATTTCTATAATCTGCTCTGCTGAAGCACATTGCGGCTCTTCTTGTTTGTCATGAATTCTGCTGCTTTACGATCGCTCATGAGGTGCCTGAGTTGTTTTTCACTGTTACTTTTTCCTTTAGGCTCTACCAAACTATGAGGATCAAGTCTGGAAAATGTCATCTCTGTTTTGCTCTCTCCAACTTCTGTAATGGGAAAATTCCACTAAAACTTTTCAAAAATTAGCCAGACTGCCTGAGGGCAGCTGTATCCCTTTCCCAATGTGGAAATTTGTATAATCAAAGTATGCTGATGCCCCTGAGTACTGGGGTTTGGATAATTCTGCTCACAAGAGACTCATTGTGTGTTTCGCTTGATGGGTGGCCCACTGTTGACTCACATCAGGACATCAGCACTTTTTCTCCTTTAAACGTTACTTAGGAACTATGAGGCAGCCTGTGTCCCTCTTTATTCTTAACCCCAGAGCAAGTGACGGCTGCATGGAAGGTAAAACATAAAGTAACACTGACATTCTTTTCTGTGTCTACCTGTCCTGAACAAGTTATGCTGTTTATATTAATGTTCCTGGTAGATGAATCATCCCATCAGGTCTTTACTAGGTCTATTAAGTCATAACTTTGAAATTATGTTTATGCTGCTACTTCTTCTTGTTTGTTCCTCGTGCAACTGGTGTTCAGGCATCTCAGGGCCAGAAGACAGACTGAGACTCCTAGAGAACAGCAGACATCTAGCTCTAAGAGACACACGGAAGAGCAAGAATACCTGGTAGGACCACCATTCAGTCCTGGACCTCCTGGACAGCCTCCAATCTGCAGCGCCTGAAGCAGAGCCTGTTACAACCAGGTCCATGCACAGGTTCAATCCTCGTGCCTAGTTTTGATGCCTTTGATTCAGATTGTCACTGGTGACCAAAAGCCCTGTATTAAAATCTCCTACACCTGAGAACGCTGGAAAATTTTCTGGCAAGAACAATGCAAAACATCCTTCTGGAGATAAACATTATAAAACTGGCCCCAGATCCCTGAAAGTCTTGGGCCATCCAGTAACCTGAAAAGGTCTCTGGTGTTAATTTATAAAAAAATCACAGAATATCAAATAAATCTCAAAGATTCAAAGAGCTGATGAATGAGATGACAACAATACTTACAGGCTAGTGGTCTGCAACTGGTATAAGAATAATAGTGGAAAAGTAGCAGGATTAAAAAATGGATAGAAAATCAACTGCAACACTGACTGTTAGATGTCTCTCATAGGTACATGCATGAAAAAGGCACAGTAATGACCAGAACACTCTTTTAAATGAAAAGAGGGTTATAGTGAATCAAGCCTAGATTCACAACACAACCACTGTGAGCAGAAGCTGACCAACCATTTGATTTCATTTACTGGCGTAATCTGGTGTGATCTGGGAGTCATTCCAGTGACACCAAGAGAGTGAAGGGATCCAACAGCACAAAACCACACAGAGACTGAATATTTTGAATATTGTTCATGAGAAACTGCTTCTAATTACTTTCTCTTAAAGGTAAATTTGAGAATTCTTTTAGTTCCTAAAGAAATAAAGATGTGCACACAGAAGAGCTCACACTGTGTGTTCCAGTGATGGTTTTTCAAATTCTTTAGTGTTTTGGAAAGTAAATAAGTGCTCTGCGTTCTTTGACAGTACTGATTTTAAAGTAATACATTTAAAAAAATTCTGTAATTCTGTGATGTTGATAATAATTTAATACTTATACCTGGGAAAATTTAAGTATAGTCCTTTATAAAATAGTGATTTTTCATAGCTTGAAATTGTTGCTTACAAATCTCACTGTATCTTTCCAAACTATCTACTGGAAACAACCCAAAACCCAGCATCCTGGATTGAATTATTTACTTCAGAGAAAATTTTTAAATATAAATATTGCTAAAGTAGCCTCAGAAGATTCAGCGCAGATTTTATTCACTAGATACTAGCAGTTGCATTAAAAATATAATAAGCAGAAAGAAACCCAATGTTCTAGAAGCGAACTGTGTCTTTCCACACTTCAGGCATTTGAAGGAGCTGATTAGTGATAAACAGCTTGTGGTGAAGCCAATTTTCAGGGTGTGCTGTGGCTACTTGCTGCATTCGTGTGGGCTACTGATGTATCTCCAAAGAATTTGGTCTCAGCTTGTGGAGGTGGAGGTCTCAGCACTCTTTGGATGCTTCTGAACGCAATGTTGCTGGATGCTTCTGTACCAAAGGTACCAAAAAAAATTCCAGCTTCCATCTTAGGCAAAACAGAAAACAGTGCTTTGCCCTATCAGACCTGGCGCAGCTGTTATGTTTTTGTGATTTATATATATTTAGCATATGTATCTCTTAATTTAGCATGTCTTCAGTAACCTGTTCACACACACGCAGTTCACACAGGCAGAAGGATACAAATCAACATTAAAAACATCACCACTTCATGAAACAACACTTGTCATGTTTTTATATGCAAATAAAATCAACATTTTTGTAGACAGCACTATGACAAAAATAAAAGTATGTAGGGTTTTGCACAACCCAACAGATGCTATGCCGTTTTGAGTAGTGTTGTCCTTCTCGATAGCTGAAGCAGAGCAACACAAAGAACTTTGTTCAATAAACAACTCGTAACACGTGCTCATGAGGAGGTGAATGTACTGGAAGATTTATGTCTATCCATCAATCACATTCAGCATTGTTGTAGATAACATAACAGGCTCTTTTTTGAAAGCTATATGAAATTCATTTATGATCTCCATTCTTAGCAGATGCAAATTAAAGCCATGTAAGATACTCAGCACCAGAAGACATCTGAACTTGTCTAACAAGGCAGTAATTCAATGAAAGCAATAGAAGGGGAATTTATCTCTGCTGCCCTGCAAAAAAATCTGAATGACCAGCTTCCAGATATTTCTTTTCTTTAGGTAGTCAAACAAGTCAGTCTGGGTTTCATTCTAGCATAATGCACAAGCACCCACTTCACTGTCATGACAACTTCAAGATTTGGTCTGTTACAGAAGCTCACGTCACTGTGAGATTTAATTTTGATCAGCTGCAAACATTTAAATGTAAAGAGTCTTAGATAAACATATAAACTCTTCAAGTGCTCCGATCTCTCTCTCTTTTTTTTTTTCTTAATAAAAGAAACTGTTTCAGCACTGTAGATTCATTTCTTATGAATCTTCATTTCTGTGACATCAGAAGGCTTTTGGCTTTCTCGAAATGTCTGCTTTTGAACTTTGTCCCTGTAACAACATCGTAATGAAGTTCAGAAGGATCTGTAGGACTGTAAATACAATTTAAGATTGGCTACTGTAACAATAAATTGTTTGCTGTTTCTTGGGTTTGCTCTCAAGTATTCCATGCAGAATACGTATTATTTGTTACAAAGGCTGTTCAAATTCCTGAGTAACATCATAAGAGCCGGTCAATTTAATGCAACATCTCCTCTGACTCACTCCCACTAAACCCCATAAGTGTGTTTTGGAGTGAAGCTGTCAAGATACCATTTTTAGACTGGTCTTTCCACAGACTTAATAGTAATTTATAGCAATATACAGTAATATTATAATAAGGACATAAAATTAAACTTGAAAATACAATCTTTGGAACAAAAGATACATTTGAAACTGGCCACAACCTCAATCAAACCTTTTTTTACCCTCAAGCTATCATAATCATTTGATATCTGTGAAGTACAGTAGGTTTTGAAAAATGATCCAACACAACACTATCCTGTTGATAGATTGTACGTGGGTTGGTGATTCACATATATTTGTATATCACCTTGCTTTTAGAAGGTATTTGCCAATTATCACCATGTAACCCAGCAGAAGCTGAGAAAGAAGATGCAGCAGTCATCTGACAGTTTAAATGTCATTAACACTTTGTGAAATCCATCATTCCCACTAAGAAGGAGAATATGTCTGAACATTTGGAGTTCACCTACTTGTCGAAGGTTTCCTTAACAGCCATATAAGGTCTGAACTCTATTTTTCATATCTTAAACCTATTCCTTATCTGCTGAACCTCAGTGGAGAAGTGATTTATCCAGCCCAAACGTGAATATACCCTCTGCCTTAGCTGCCCTCTTAGCTGTCAGTAATTCTGCTGTTTCCAGCCATCTGCTCCACTGTAGCCTTTGGCTAAGTCTGTACCAATAAACAAATAGGACCAAGGGATCTGTCTGGGCATTGCCATGCAACTATTCATACTGTTAATTTGTTAGCGTGTTCCATGGTTTTGCTCCAGGCCATCTAGCATTCCTGTCTGGAGCAATTTTGAGTTTAGCATGAGCCAGTGACCATGTCCTGGAGGTGGTAGGGATGCTGCCGCTTTGCTTTGGAATGTGAGAGAATTCAGTCTTGTGGACCTGCTGTGCTAAGTGGCCTCAGGGACAGCCCTTGCCTGCTGTATTTACTACTGGAGATCTCACCACATTTTCAAACAGTTGGGGGTGTTCAGCGTGGAGAAGAGAAGGCTCCAGGGGGACCTTAGAGCCCCTTCCAGTACCTAAAGGGGCTACAGAAGAGATGGGGAGGGACTCTTGATCAGGGAAGGGAACCATAGTACGAGGGGGAACAGTTTTAAACTGAAAGAGGGGAGATGTACTTTAGATATTAGGAAGAAATTCTTTCCTGTGAGGGTGGTGAGGCCCTGGAACAGGTTACCCAGAGAAGCTGTGGCTGCCCCATCCCTGGAGGGGTTCAAGGCCAGGCTGGATGGGGCTTGGAGCAACCTGGTCTGGTGGGAGGTGTTCCCGGCCCATGGCAGGGCATTGGAACTCAATGATCCTTAAGGTCCCTTCCAACTTAAACCATTCTATATTCCACAAATCCACCAAAATTCATTCCTCCCAGGAACTAGTGCAAGGGTATGTAAACTATCTTCCATCCTCAGCACAGTACTTCCCTCACCCTATTACATCTTTACTAAGAGTCTTTAGCTCTGCAATGTCTACTGCAGTAAAGCTCCAGACCTCTTTTCTCTGGGAAGGCTGGTTGAGAAGGACTTGAAAATGAATCACACAGCCCTTAAAAAGGGTTAACTCCTTCATGTTAACTCCTAACTCGCGCTTTTTAAGGCTCTCCCTATTAGCAGTGGACTACAAATCACTTCCAAAAAAGTACGCCACAAGCCCAGCACTGTTTGTAAAGGGACTACCTTTTGGGACCTTAACGTTTTCACTGTCTGAAGTGCTGATTGCCTTAAGGCAGGTACATTTAAAGTATTCTCCACTGCTCATAGCCAGAGCTGGTGATATGAATTGAACCTCGGTGAACCAAACTAGTTAATTCTTCTCATTAGGCCCATAGATAGGGTGATGGTGCCTGCTGTGTCTTTATTATGGAGAACATACCAGAATTTCAGAAGCTATTTAATAAGATTTACTGGTCCTGAGAAGTCCTTGCGTAGTTACAAGAGACCTACCTCACTTCTGTGTTTGTTATGAAAAGCCGTTTTAAAATGAGCAGGAAAAAAAATGCCCAATGTACTACTGCAGTAGTTATCAGAACCACCAGCCTCTAGTTTAAGCAAAGAAAACCAACAAACTCCAACTTACTCAGGATGATAAAATGTGCCAAAGCTACTGAGCCTAGAAGAGGATGTAATTTACATAAAACAGTGACTTAGAAATCATTTTTCAAAAAGTTATAACCTGGACTGTCAAACTCCTGTAATGTACAGAGGGGAGTCATAATTTCAGAAAGTGATTTTAAGATGCTGTAGTTACACTTCATTTCTAATATAATTCTATTTCTTTGTTCATTTCCTGCGTGACATTTACCACACACAAAGTCATCGTGGGATGTATAGTTATAATTATGTATCTCCTGGTGAATTACAGGCAGTTAGACTCACAGAACTGTTTACCCAAAAGAAGTGACTGTTTTATAGAGGACGATTTCAAGTATTATTCACAGAATTGTTCTTTTTAAGGGACAGGGAATCTGATAACTGTTCCCTGGCTTCTTGAGTAAGTGTTTTAAAGAGATCTTGTGCCTTGCTCATACCAAGCCCAATACTGAAATTCCTGTCATCTTCAGCTTCTGCACAAAATACCAGCCTGTACTTTGCAAATAATTCTCAAGCAGATGAAAAAGTAGCTAAAATTGAATCCCAGAGACATTTGTTATATGATTAACAGTAACTGTACTTCTGTGTGAAGTGCACTGATGCTAGTAATCCATACACAAGATACTACCCAACTTCTACTGAGGCGGTCTGTATCTGGAATCCTTGAGGCATTTCTTTCAATTGCTGCTTTTTCATCATGTTTTCTTGAAGGATATATAATTTATCTGTACCATAAGTATTGTGTACATGGGTGTATCCTATTTTCTGGCAAAGAATTAATATCTCATTAGCATCTCCTTCACTCCCTCTTTAGAGCACCATTTTGTTTCATTGGCTGCCAAAGTAGGTCTTAACTAACCTCTGTCACACCCTGTTCCCCATAAATAAGGACTGTCCCGCTCTACTGCTCCCTCAGCCCCCAGACAATTTTCCTTCCAAACAGTTCAATTACACCTCAAACTGTAGCTTAACAGGTATTTCTTTAAGCAGCAGTCTCAATTAAGCAGCTATTGTTCCATCCCCTTTCTTCACTTATTCCTACTTCAGCTTTTTGAGCAGCCAGACAGTGAAACAGTTCAGCAAACCCATTCCCATTTTCCCAGGTTCTTTCTAACCCTGCTCAGCCCCCGATTTGACCCCCAACATCTAGACCAGCATAAACTCAAGCAGCATGTGACCAAGGGCCGGTGACCAAGGACCAAGGTTTTGTGAAAGCTGGTTCTGCTACCAAAAGGAATGCCCATCAAAGCGGACCCTTCCCTACTCATACTTTACTCACATTTCAAATACTACCATATTGGAATAGAAAATAATACTCAACAAAAATAATGCAAAATAGGTCTCTGAGAAGAGAAACTCACAGGGGATAAAGTTTTTTCCCAAGTATCTAGGGAAAAATACTATTCTTTAGTATCTTTCCAAGTATTGGAAAGATATCTTATGTTATCAAGTCATGATGGTGGCAAACTCCTTGTGGTGACATCTGAGTTGCTACCCAGCATGAGACTGGGTTGGAGTAAAGCAAAATATGCATGATTTGGGGTGGGGACAGGAATATCTTCAATCTTTGTCAGCCGTCTCCTAGTTTGCCAAATTAATCTGATCTTGTTTCACGATGAGACTGTCTCTGTGTGGGCATTCACACTGGCAGCTACAGCTCAAGTTGGCCCTCACTGCATCTCATGGTTGTGGTGCTCTGGCTGATGGCCCTGTTTCGCTGGAGAAGTGAAGAGGATGCCCTTAAACTTGAAGACAACAGAGAGGGAGGCCCAAGGAAAGACGCACTTTTGAGTTGCATGCCGAAATCCCGGCAGCGAGGGAAGAGGAGGCTGGGGTGTACGCTGGAGATGCTGGGATGTGGCACTGCTCCACACTGGAGACCCTGTCAGACACCTCTGAGACCCAAACTGGTGACGGGTATTTAAGGCACTAGTGGGTTGCTTTTGCTTGTCAGGAAGCTTTTCATATTTAAGACCATGAAAAGCCAAAAAAAAAAAAAGACAGGATGCATTAGGGGTTTAGTGCCCCATAAGCTCTGGAGCGGAATTTTCTTCTCCCTGTGCCCCGTCAATAATTCTGATAAGCCGAGTAACAGTCTGCTCTTGCCAGTTCCTGAAGCCAGCTCTGCAGGCAATCCACATTGCAGAATCCCTTTCATAAACTGATGAAACTCCACTCTAAATCTGGTTAGGTTTTTTGCCCAGCTTCTCCAAGTGAAAGGTTATTCCTGCATCACAGTTCTCTGATAATTAGGCATGCCAGTCAAATTTTCCACCTAGATTTATTCAGGGCTCATTTATACAAGTATATATTTATATATATATATGTACCTGTGCCAAACTGTCCTTAAGTTAAGTAGCTCTTTTCCTTCCCTGGTGTCTCTCTGTCCTCCTCAGTATGTTTACGGATGGAAAGCATATCCTTTCAGTCTTTCTTTTCCTTGGTTTTATAATCCAAGCTCTCCTAATCTTCTCCCTTAGCCCCCCCTCATTTACTCAAGCATCATAATAACCCACCTCTGTATCTGAATTCCCCTGAACACTGGCAACTAGAGGTGCACAGATCAAGATCTGAACTATCTTCAGTACAAGCATTCTTGATCCTCCACCTAAGAATATAAATTATACTTCTTTACTAGAGTGCTTGGTCCAAATCGGTGTTTGAAGGCTCAAGCAATACCATGTAGCAAAATCTACCAGTGTGTTGCTCTGGGTTGGGTTTTAATGAAAATTAAATTTAGCAACAGTTTGGACAAGAAAAAAAAAGTTGAAAGGAAATTAAAACCTGTAGAATTCTTATCCTTTTTTCTTATCTGTTATTCCCTTATTCTTATCTGAACTCACCCCCTTTATGCGACAACAGGAGTCTGGGATGTGATTTTGCTGTAGGTCCTTTGCTTGCCAGAGCTATAAGCAGAGGAGGAAAATCTTTCAGGTTCAGTATTTGGACAGTCTTGCTGAGACTCAGCAGTCTGAGCTTTCCACTCTGGTGTTACTGAACCTGCAGAGTGAGCAGATATGTCTTTTATATATTAGCAGATATAAAGTTAACATTTACATGTTGTAACGAGGTGATCACAGTTATAACTACCCAATTTCCAGTACAAGCATCGATTTATTGGCAGGAAGGTCCAGTCCGACGTCGCATTCCCAGAGCAGAGCTTCGTGCCCAGCAGTGTCAGAATATAACCATAACTTTTTTTTACTAAAAAAGTGGTCCGCTCACTTTGAAGGCATGACTAAGAAAGCCACAAATTTGGTCTTTTATATTTTTCAAAACGAAGCTGTCATTGCAAATATAAACCATGAAATTTCTTAATTTCTTTTCTCTGTGAATTCCAAAGAAGCTAATCAACATGATAAAGCAATTTAGTTTAGCTAGGTGTACTAGTTAATGCTTATTTTCCTTTCCCTTTTTATTTAAATCAGTCTTGGTTGACAACTAATTTCTTCTTTTTTATCAGAGTAAATACATCAGATGACATTTCAAAATGTTATAAAGGAAATGAAAATGACTTAAAAAAAATCAGAAGCAAAGCTTGTCCATCAAACAATCAACAACTAAATCTGCCCAGAGACAACGGTTTGAAAGGAAAATCTATAAAATAAGATGTGTGGACACAGTTTCAGGTTTTGGTCGAAAGTCAATCTATAAACTCAGTGGAGCAATTTAAAGAGGAAAATCAAATTCAGCTGAAATAAGTACTGAGCACTGTCAGTACCCGTTAGATTAGAAATAGCTTGAGTGACTAATTTTGGGGTTAGAACTGTGTTTTACTTTTTTTGCTTTAGATACTTTGATTCAGACGTAACCACTTTTCCATGAGTTATTTCTCTGCATTCCTATGTATACTCCAGTATAAAACCAGTGCTGATAAACGGTGAAAGAAACAATCTTAATTGCAACTGCAGTGAACATCCATGCTCTACCCGGGCCACTGGAATGCAGCTAAAAACCAACCTCTTCCAGTTTCCAAATTGAACAGGAAATTATTCCAGATCTCATAAGTGTAACATGTCGTTCCCAAATCTGCAAGGTCTTTAAGAAGCAGCAGAAAAAGTTGGTAGTCCCTTTTAATATAGAAAACCATTGAAAGAGCTACTTTAAAAAAAAAATAAAAAAATCCCTTTCCTGATACTGTGACCCAAGCTCCATTTGTTGAGATCCCTTCTGTGCTGCCAATAAAAACAAGGCCGGGGAGTGAGTTTAGATACCCAATTACTGATGGTTTTTATCCGTTCTAGAATCCGGGATATTTGGGGTAAAAATCATATTTCTGAAGAGAAGTGGTGCTTTATTTCCTAAAAGAATTAATATTTTTCCAGGCTCACATTTGCTATGTGTCATCTGTGTTTATAAGACAACTGATTATTTTTCCCTCACTTTCTTGTAAGTCTTTTACAGTTCTACTCTGCCCTGTGTTTGCAGAATGCCTCTGCAGACTGAGCACTGCCTCAATCTAAATAGGGAATCCTAGGAATAATAAATGGAACGTGACAAGCTGGTGTGGTTATCGTATTGTCTATGCAAAACCACCTTTCCAGACCAGCTCACATATATTCACACCGTCTTCAGGGATCTGATGTTCTGCAGATGAAAGATTTTTCTCAATAGGAACAGGAGTTTTTTTTTTTGCTTACCCCCTTTCATTGATGTTGCAGGTCTCGCTGGTAACTTGGTAACATCATACAGTGCAAGAACAGTGTGGTCACAGAAGCGTCAGAATAAAAAGGGAAAGAAAATGAACCTGTATTAGGGGGTATATAGAAAGATTTGCGCTCACAGAGACATCTCCAATTCTCAGATTCTCTGATTAGGAAAGTCCTGGAAGGCATTTACCAGGAATAAAAGAAAAAGGTAAAAAAAAGAAAAAAAAAAAGAGGAAAAAAAAGAAAAAGGAAGAAAAAAGTTAATTGTTCATAGATTCATTATATAATGATGAAGTTAACAATAATGGTTAGTATTTCACTAACATAGCCCATTCACAGGAAATAACAAAAATAGAGTCAATTGTCTCAGGGGAGGGTTAACTAATTTAGCAAATCCACCAACACCAGACTTGCAATTCTAATGAGCCGCGTGCCTTTGTATAAAAAGCAGCACTTACAGAGAATCTAGTCATTTTGAACCCTTTTTACATCACATACAAAGAGAGGGCTCTCTTTTAGTTCTCCTAACAGTGTGTTAAACCCGTGATGTTCTCATGGATTTGTTCCTATGCCCTTCACTAAACTCCCCTTAGTGGCTGGACACGGGGATATAACAGCTGTTTTGAAGAAATACCTTAAATTTGAAGAATTTACATAATAAATAAACATGCTTTGTCCATAATGTAGATGCCATGAATAGTATCTTGGCTTTGCTTTAATGCATGAAAAAATTCTCTCTCAATACAACGGCCTCAGTGTGCTTCAAAATGTTACAATCTGCTTCTATGCTAACATACCATCAGATTTTTAAAAGCATACATCCTTTTCACAGCTAAGTCTGTTATTTCTGATGACTAGAAGTAATGTAGTCGTCAAAATTTTTCCATTGGACTCTATGACAGATAATAAAAAGTTTCTTAGATCTCAAGTAACAACACAAATATATGTTATTAATACTAGGTCAAAGTAAGATAGTTGAAACATTTGCAAAGTACATCAATTATCCTCAAAGTGGGTATGTGCTGCATATAGGAAGAGAGGCAAAATACCTTCTCTGCTGAAGTCAATGGAAAAAATGAAATTAATAGGAAAATTTTATATGGAGCCTTATAGATTTGGTAAGAAGCTGTATTTTCCCCAAGCAACTTCTACAAAGCTACGTCCTGGTAAGATAATGAAGGTACATGGGATGAGATTTCAGGGCCTGGATAAAGCAGAGGGTTACTCAGGTGTAGTCTGATGCTACATTTAAGTCTTTGGAAGCATCCAAATTTTTTTCAAAGAGGCATAATTTTTACAAACTCTCTTGAGTGGTGTTTCTGTTTGACTAAATCTGTCATACAGAATCGTTGGGATTTGAAGCTAAGAGCAAGCTCAGCTCTGTCTTCACCAGAGGCGGTGTTTTGTTTCAGCTTGCCCACTGTAACAAAAGGCAAATAGCCTCTGCAACTGCATTTTAAGAGATCTTAAGCGATTTAATGCTCCTGGGAGAAGCTGTACCCGCAGTCCCTGAGCGTGCAGCCACCCTCAGCTGAGGCACAGTATGGTCAGGGAGAACGCCAGCTTCTGCTCACTGCCTACCTGAACTCCATTTCTCCACTCCTAAGGAACACGAAGGTTTATTTCTGTTATGGGAAAATAATCTTTGCAAGATTTACTCCAAGGAAACACCTAGAGTATCGCCAGAAGATTAGAAGAAGAGAGAGCTTTAAAAGATAGGCTGAACAGCCTTTCCTTTAGGAAGAATTGCCCTCGTCCCTGGGATGTGCCCATTCGTACTCGGCAAAGGTGTTGTCAAGTCTTGGTTTCATTACCTTAAAATGGTCCCCAAGGGCAGCTCCTGGTACAATACTTTATGAAGAATAAAAGCTCTACTTTGAGAGTGGTTCCACCTGCACAGGCTTGAAATAAAGGGGCCCAATGGCTCTTCAGGGCATGGGAATTTTATTAACACCTTTCCTTCTGTAAGAAAAGCCATATTTTTTTTTTCAGCTCCTTTCCTAAACATTCACTGGGAAAGGAAAACATTAAATAACAGTGTCAGGGATGCTGACAGAAGACAAGTAAGTGCGTTGTTGTGATGTTAAATACCTGATGCAAAGAGTTTGTTCATTTATTAATACGATACATGCCCAGACTTACATATCTTACAGTGTTTAGGAGAAAGATATAAACCTCGAGAAAAATACAGAATGAAAAGCTCCTGAAGTAAGACAAATAAGTTCTCTAAATGTTTTATCATATTAATCTCAAATATATAAAGAAAAATTGGAAATAAACACATGCAAAAATAAAAGCAAATAGATCTTCATTAGTGAGAATATTTTCATTTTTAAAATAAACAGGACAAAAGGTTATAAAATTTCCCATGTCAGTAAGGGAAACAAAATGAATATTTGTGATGACAAAACCTTAAATGTTTTGAACACAAAATTAAGCTCGTAAATTTTCGTCCTTGCCAGCCCAGCTCCCAACTGTCAAAAAAAGTATATTTCATCTCATTCAAACTTTAAAAAGAAAAAAGCTTTAAGAAAATCTTTTGTGATATTCCAAACCAAACCGAGCAGTCAGCATTGCCATATGCAGTAAAAAACACACTGAAGAATCAATCTAAGACCATATGTGAAATCATGTTTCGACTTTATTTTAACCCCAACAACTCTTTTCTGCTCACTATCCTTGATAAACATCTCCCTGAAAATTCCCAGTGCTGGTCTGGGGTGGAGTTAATTTTCTTCATAGCAGCCCATACAGTGCTGTGGTTTAGATTTGTGACTGAAACAGTGTTGGTAACACACCGATATTTCAGATATTGTGGGCTGGAGGTGCACAAGTGGCTGGGAAGGGACACGGCCAGGACAGCTGACCCCAACCGACCAAAGACATGTCCCATCCCATAGAGCATCGTGCTCAACAAGACAGCCTGGGGATGCAGCCATTGATCCTAGGCTGGCTGGGCATCAGTCTGCTGGTGCGACCTGGTGAGGGATTGCCTTTGCATTCTTGTTTTGGTTTTTTTCTGGTTTTTTTTTTTTTCTTTTTTCATAGAATCATAGAATTGCCCGGGTTGGAAGGGACCTTTCAGATCATCGAGTCCAACCATCAACCTAACGCTGACAAAAACCATCACTAAACCATATCTCCAAGCACTATGTCTACCTGTCTTTTAAATGCCTCCAGGGATGGTCCCTCAACCCCTTCTCTGGGCAGCCCATTCCAATGCTTAATAACCTTTTCAGTGTAAAAATTTTTCCCAATATCCATCCTAAACCTCCCCTGTTCTCCTGCGGAGCCGTGTGTTTTGCCCGGGCTAAGAGCCAGCTGTGAACTTCAGGATGCTTTTAGGAGGCAGAGTCATCTTCCACTGCTTTGAGGGTGCCGTTGCCCTGAGAGCAAGGATGATGCATCACCAGCCCCTTTCTGTGAACACTGTAACAGAGATGTCACCACTGCTTCTTGCCATTCAGGGATTCCCCTCTTCACACAGCATAGTCTGTTAAGAAAAATGAGTAAAAAACGGTCTAATCTCTGTAACCACATGAGTCCCTCTTGAGACATAACTCATTAGCAATAGAAAATCTGGCCATTTTATGAGCTCTTGAGGTTTTGAAGTTGGTTTGTATTTCACATTGGAACAACACCCATCTCTTTCTGGTTTCAAAAATGGCACGCTATCAAAACCATCTTTTTTAGATCAATAATATCAGGTTTTCATTTCAGATCTCTATTCCTATCTGTCATCAGAAGTGACCAGAGTGCCCTGGGTCTTACAAACCTTCCTATTGCAAAAACTTCCTCAAAATCAATACTTCATTGCAAAAAATGTCTTTCCAGACAGTCCTATATTCTCCTGGATATTTTTAAAGTAATAGAAAAAGAGTAAGAGTTTCTTTTATTTGAACTGGTAGATGAGTACTTCAGTACTTTAATAGAGGCTTTAATAGAGCTATTCTGATACTTACCTGAGGTACTAGTGAAACACTGTTTGGAGCGCTGAATTTGTACTTCTGACTAATTTATTCCTGAAAATGGGATGTCACTGAAGGTTCCCTGAGCCAGTGAGGCAAAAGAGAAAGAAGCAGGACAATAACTCCCAAAAATTAGACACAGGATGTGGAAATTTCAGTGGTCTGGAAAGCCAGGGAGAAGAATGAGACCAAAACCATCTGCATTCAAAACAAGCAACAGCCCACAATTCAGCCTGACGTCTGACTGACGTGCGGAGAGAAGAGCTAAAGCACAGCTAAAGTAACTCCGACAACAACTTTCCAGTGCAATTCTAGCTGGAACGAGCAAGTGATTGCAAATGCCAGCAATTGATAAATTAATTCTTGAGGCAGCCAGAAACACCCAGAAAGACAGAAGAATTCAAAGGCAAAGTTACTAATGAGACTATCGGAGGAAGCAGGATAGTGACGTTCAGCAATGTGGTTATATTTGTGGTATTTGTAGTGGCAGACTTTGACCAATCAGGCATATCTATATACAGTAACACAGAGGAACATTCATTGTAATTTTTATATCACCACCCACGGATGATGCTCTCTATATTTATAACAAGATTCTCCAGCCCTTGCTGTTCTCTTTTGCATCCTCCCACTTCTTTTATTCCAGTAAGAAGAGAGAGATGGGCTAAAAGATACATGAAAAGGATCACAAGTTTTTCAAGAATGCAAGAATTTAAAAGTGCCTCCTGTGCGTTTTGTAAATGTAACTGGCAGGCTATTCACCAATTAAGCCACTGGATTTTTCATGCCAAGCTGCTGGTGTAGAAATTGCAG
>KZ510597.1:0-16039 GCA_002844005.1 Limosa lapponica baueri | reverse complement strand
CCCTCCTTTTCAAAGCCAAGGATTGATTACTTATGAAAGTGAGTGATTAACAGAAACAGCCACTATTAGTAATACCACTGGCTTGAAATCAACCTTGCCCCGTAGGCAGTGCTCCTCACACACGTCTGTCAATCAAGATTTCTCTCAATAAACTCACTTTTCTGATGCTAACTCCAGCGGGAACTGCTATACATGAAGTGATAGCAGAATGGTTTGTCTGAAACAGACTTCACAATGTACCAATCTCTTCTATTTTTACCCTTCTGTATATAACACATGCAGGAGACTTAAAGACTATTTTTCTCCTCGACCTGCCACTGACAGACAAGAAGGAACTTGTCAGGGGGTTGAAGTCCAATTAGTGGCTGATCATTAGCAGCATTTCTTAGGGTTGATACTGGGGCTGATACTAATTATGCTTTAATTAGCAACCTGAATGATGGGACTGAATGCACTCTCAAATGCACTCTCAGCAAGGTCGTGAACAATACCACATTATGGGGAGCTGTCAGTGCACTGGAAGACAGGGCAACAAGTCACTGGGATATCTACAGAAATAGGTGGACAAGAATTTCAACACAGCCAAATGCAAAGTTCTGCACCTGGGATGAAGTAACTCCATGCAACAGTACAGACTGAGGTCCAAATGGCTGTAAAACAGCTATTCATAGAAGAGCTGGAGGGACCTGGTGGTCTCACAGGCTCAGCGAGATACCTGCCCAGGCTGAAAGACTCTGAAGTCGGCCTGGAGAGGAGAGGCACCAGCACTCTTCTTGGAGGTGCACAGCAAAAGAATGAGACACTAAAAACCCAAGCTTCTGCAAGGAAAATTCACACTAGATCCGATTAAGTAAGTTTTCACAAAGAGTGGTTCAGCACTGGAACTCGTCCCCCACCAGGTTGTGAAGGATGCTTGGAGGATGGGCATCTGGGCAAAGCCTTGAGACACCCCATCTAATTTTGAGGTAGGATCTAATTTCCAAGGTGGCGCTGCTTTGAGCGAGGGGGTAAGACCAGTTAACTTCAAGAGATGACCTTCAACAGAAGTTTTTATCTGATTCTGCATATGCAAATTTCTACCTTGTTTGCTCTGTGTAAAAATAATGAAGTACAGAGAGAGAGAGACATCTGATGACTGAGGTAGCCCTTCCTCCTTCTACAATGCTCAAGAAAGAGGAGCTAAAAATTCAGCAAGAAATATAGACTTCTTGCTTGGCTGATGTGTGACAGACCTACTCTCCAGACAAGGAGACACCAAAACAGCATCAATCCAATCACCCTGAAGACTGAAATTTTTAAATAGCTTAATCTATAGAACAACAGAATCAAAGTCCAATACATAGGACCAACAGAAATTACAGCGTGATTTGGAACAAAAAAAAAAAATGTAACCACCAAAACTGCTGCATCTCATATTTGGCAATAAACATAAATAACTCTTTTCCTATTGCAGCTTGGGAAAGTGTCTGTATAAACACTCATGGTGAATGCAATTATGCTAGTAGGTGCAGCTAAAACAGAGAAATTAGCCCAAGTCAAAGGACCAAAAATAGCGAATAGTTGGCCAAGGAAACGGGCAATGCAGCTTTTACCAGAAAGTGTATGATGACGACGACTCTCTCATGTCAGTCTTGCTCAATATCTCAATCCGTGAGCCAATTAAACAGGTGAAAATTCAAGGCAATCAAGAAGTAGGGAAACCAGTTTATCCGCATGATATAAAGAAAGGAACAATTCTGTTTCTTTCACAACAGGCTTGAAAAAGTACCAAGATGATCTCATACCTGTTAGTAAATTTCACACCATTCTTCTGTGTATCAACTATTCCATATTTTGAATTGTTACGGAGAACTTTTTCCTCCTTGCAAG
The DNA here is from genome assembly GCA_002844005.1 of Limosa lapponica baueri. Lineage (NCBI taxonomy): Eukaryota > Metazoa > Chordata > Aves > Charadriiformes > Scolopacidae > Limosa > Limosa lapponica. The sequence goes on along the minus strand of KZ510597.1, from coordinate 14,170 downwards.
TTATTCGAAAGTGATGTCCAAACTGTGAATTTGTCTCCAGTTTGATACTTTTGCCAGCTTCCAAACCTTTTAGATGAAAAGAAAGAAAAAAGAAAACAACTGTGATTATCAAAAATCCTGCAGCCTGTGCTATTTCTGCTCCCTAATCCCCAGTTTGTGTGATGTAGCCACTCCTAGATGATGTAGACTCCTGACACGCTGTTCAGTATATTTGCTTTGGTTCTGTACAGGTATGAGAAATAACACAAGTTCACCGATTCATTCTCTGCTCTTACTTTGATATGCTCTCAAATTGCATATTCAAATCAAGCTCATGATTATTCTATTGCTATATATTCTCCAGAAATATGAAAAATGCTCATGGCACGCTGCAAGGACGTTCTATATTGCTGCTGTAAGCATAGCACTTATAATCTTGTGATCCTTTTATTAATACATACTTCTGATGGTGCGATTTTTCATTCCATCCCTAACACAATCTTGTCTTTCCTTCTTTTCACCCAGGTATCTTGTTTACATTAAAAAAATCAAGACTGAAAAATATGCAAGCCCTTAAAGGTGTAACCTAAAATACCTATGGTGTTGCCAGTTTTCCTTGCCATATTAGCATTAAAATTTTATTTTTTTTAAGTTGCTCTTCGAGTGCCCAATTCATGAGCTGCACATGGAATTTTTTGCATAAGATAATAAATTCTTTAAATATCGCATTTGCTTACACATTACATTTTGCAAAGAATTCCAAAAGAAAACCAGCATGTCCTGAATGGACACTCAGGAGAATGCACAGGGGAAAAAAAAAAAAAAACAAGTTTCAATGCATGTCCTTAAAGGATGTAGAATAGAACTAGGCCTTCCCAAGAGTTGCAATGAGTTACAGTTCTACAAAATGAATTCTGCAGTATCTTGCAAGATACACAAACATTTCTGATATATTCTGGAATGCCATCCTTAAAAAAGGCCAACTTGTAAACCAAAAATCACTCAAGTTTTCAACAGATTGTACTGTGACGACTAAAGTCTCCTAAAATTAATAATAAAATAATGCAAATATCCCTTAATTCCTGTATACTGGTTTTCATCACTTGATCTCAAAACTTTTTTCAGAGGGGGTAAGAATTAAAAGGTAGTTTCATACCCTACCTAGTTCTTTGGCTGCACTCTTTAAAAAGGACTGCATTTTTTCTTCCAGCTCATTCATCTTCTCTCTTAATTCTGTCAAATTAGGATCAAAAGAAGCCTTGACAAGAAATTCATGATTCTCCACCTAGGCAAAAATAACAAGGAAAAATTCATATGAATATAGGCAGTAAAAAAAAAAAAAAAATCACCTACCTGATGATACACAATGAAATAAATTTTCTTAATAATTTATTCAGTTTATTTTATATATATTTAATTTTGTAATGCAATGCTTTGTGATAATTGGTGTCTGACAACTACAAAACAAATACACCTCAAACACTTGTTTTCTCAAATAATATACCTTATACAAGCAAAATACACCAATTTAACAGACATCTTTACTTTGAAATGGAGTTGTCTGCACATTTATGCTCATACAAATAACTAAGCAGTAGGCAGGAAAAAAAGGCAAGTCAGAGGAAATGTAATTGTTATGTGCATAATCTGTGTGCTCGTCTGGACTTACACAGCTAATCAACACAGTATAAAAAGATGGGGTATTTCAAAACAAGAAGTCTTTGGAAACCGAAGTTTCTGAAACAGTAATTCCTGCCCAAAACACACTCAAGACTTTACGGAAGGAGCTTACATAATACCACCAAAAATCCTACCCAATTCCAACCCAGTATTTTGAGTTGAAAATCATACACATTTCCTTCCAAGCTAAACATTTTCAGAGGCACCGATGAAGTAAGTTGTATTTCATCTTTCTCCTCTCTCTCCCCCATGCTCCCACTGCCAGGTGTGTATTTCTGATGACCTTACAAGCATCGAGTTTAATTCACAAGCACCACTTGTAACTGCTAAATAAAAGAAGCTCAATTTTCAACATACGAACTTTTACAATCAATGAAACATTAGCACTGTTGTCTGACATGGAAACTAAGCACTGGCTTTCACTTTACTAATATATTTAATCTAAGTTTAAAAAAAAAAAAACAAACAAAAACACAAAAACAACTTTCATAAAGCTTCCCCTAGCTGGGAGTTATCTGCAAAGTTGTACACAAAGCAGCTGCAAATACTTCGCAAAACACACCAAACCCAGATGGTGGTTTACTTACAATTCCACTTTTACCCAGAAGTGTATGTCAGCAAGGGGAGGAAGGAGAAGAGGAAAGGGAGGTTCACAGTTCCTTTACTTCTTCCCAGACAATAAAAGTATCACTCCAGAAAGCACTGAGCAACAGGAACTGTTAACGGCAAGAACCACCGCGTACATCTTGTTCTACCAAGCACAAAGAGCACTTGGAACATGCAGTGCATCAAAACAATTTCAAAAGCATGAGACTGAAGATTCCCAGCTTTTGCAGCAACTTGGAACAAAGATCTGGGAATGCAATATGGGGATGAAAGCCACAGGGCTTATATATTTTTAATTTGGAATGGGGGTACACAAACCTTCTATCACGTGAAGAAACTGCACATTATGCTATATATTCAAAGGATTGCTACTTTATTCTGAGAATGATCTTCACCCAACAGATAATCTGATACTCCCCAGAAGCAGCATCATGGAAAACTGAACGGTTGGTGCTCATTTTCTCTGTGCAGTTACCAGCCCTGCAAGGGTAATTACACTCAGCCTGACGCTTTGGTTCCAGTTGTGTTGTGTGCAAACACACTGCAGTGGCAAAGCTCTCCAGCTGCTTAACCAGAGATGTGGACTCCAGAAAGTAGTGGATTACGAGATTTTAGAGGACCATCTTGAAACTTGGAGGCGTTAAGAAAGGGGTATGAACAAATTAATTCCCTGTTACATCCCTGTCAATAGGCTCCCATTCCCTTAATTCTGCGGAAAGAACAGCAATGAACATTTATGACAGAGCATACAGCAGAAAAGACCATTCCTGGTTTTGTAGGGCAGATCCTGGATCAGAAACTGGACAGGCCGGGATGCAAGCACCACGCACGACTGGCTTCATGAGGCAACCAAGGTTGACAGTCAAGTGAAAGGTGATTTTGTTTCACCGCTTCAAAGAATTATTTGAAGCCTGGAATAAACTACAGAAATCCCGTAACCTCAGGAGGAGGAAGGCAGGCAACATTGCCAAGGAGCCATCAGATACATTGACCCTTCAGGGCCTCCTCGCTGCAGACAAGCTTTCATTTCACCGCAAGCAAAGATCCGTCCGTGGGGAGAGCTCACAGCATGCAAAAAAGGCCGTGTTACTGCCTCACCCACCGCTTGGTCCAGCGGTCACAGGGATGGAGTTAGCTTTCATGCGCTTGTTGCTGACTCCATTACAGCTCCAACAGACCTCTGATGACAAATGAACCCAGAGGCCGCTGGCGCGCGAGAAATAAATCCTAAACTGCTGTCAAGTTTCAGGACAGGAGCACTGAAGTAGAATTACTTCAGCTTCAGTTTACGCTAGCCTGGGTTAGGGACCGTAGCAGCTGAAGAACTGGCTCGCTTACAGCAGACCAGGTGCTACAGTCCCAGGCTAAGTGCCCACTGGCTTTTCCAGGTGTAGATACCGAGTCTTTAGGACATCTAGCAGACCGTATCCCATTACCTCAGCCTGAAAATCTGCTTTTAAAAGTGTGTAAAGATCCAGGTTTGAAGACAGCTTCTAATATATTGCATTACCCACTCCAACTCCCCCATTCAGGCCTGGTGAAGTAACCCTTAGCAGGTGATAAGCAGAACTACTCCATCTGACCACGCTCTCAAAGGGAAAGCAAAGTGTGATCAAGTGAATAGAAAACATTTTACAATTAAATTAAAAGCTCAGCTGAACTGCTAAGGAAGTAAAATCATTATGGTTTACTAAAAATATTTAAAACTAGTGCTACTAATTAATATAAAAACATCAGGCACCCACAACTATATTACCCTCTAACATTCTTCTCAAGCTGTGCTCCTCCTTGCAGCAGTATCTCAGCTATAATTAGGTAAGTCACTTAAAGCAAACTTTTGCTTTTCTTTTCCACAGCCCTCAGTGTGAACGTGGCCAAGAATCTAGCAAGACAAATGTCAACAGGAACGTGGAACACCACACACTTAAGTCCTTGGTGCTTTGTACCTAATGAATCCACCATCAGTTATGGTCCAGTAAGGCTACACCTCACCAGAAAAAATCGAAGAAAATGCCAGTGAACCCAACTCACGGAATCACGGAATTGTCGGAGTTGGAAGGGACCTTCTAGAGATCATCTAGTCCAATTCCCCTGCCAAAGCAGGGTTGCCCAGAGCACATCACTCAGGACTGCATCCAGGCGGGTCTTGAAGATCTCCAGAGAAGGGGACTCCACACCCTCCCTGGGCAGCCTGTTCCAGGGCTCTGGCACCCTCACCCCAAAGAAGTTCTTCCTCATATTTGAATGGAGCTTCCTCTGTTCCAGCTTGTGCCCGTTGCCCCTCGTCCTGTCACTGGGAACCACTGAAAAGAGTCCGGCTCCATCCTCCTTCAACCCACCCTTTAGATACTTGTAAGCATTAATAAGGTCTCCCCCCAGCTCTCTTTTCTCCAGGCTAAAGAGCCCCAGCTCTCTCAGCCTTGCCTCATAAGAGATACTCCAATCCCTCACTGCCCTCTGATCTCCCTAAAAGAAGAATGAAAACACTCATCATCATTGTGTCATTTCACTGATACATTGACGGCTGAAATGCACTAAAGACTAAATTACAACTAAGTACTGCCTTAAATACAAACGTTAAATTTGCTTCAGAGATTAAGGAACGCAGACACGTACAACAGATTGGTCTGAACACTCTTGCTACCACCGTCACTCTATATATAACCTTTTACTGGCAAGAGTCATGCAAAGGGTTATAATGAAAGCAAATCCCTTATTGCAATATGGGTAAGAAGCTCAACGTTCCTTTTTTGTTCTACTAAACACACCCTGTTTTTCTTAATGTAAGTTTTTGCTCAGACCTACTCTGAAATGAATGTTCCAAGTGTAAAATACTTAATGTGGCAAGTAGCAGACTAACATCCCAGCACTGACAGCACTTTGACACCTGCAGACGCTTACTGCCATGAACTGAGACCCAAGTGAGTCACATTTCCAAGGGGCCCTCGAATGAATGAGGCGACAGCAAATCATTTGCAGGCTCAGGGACTGTGTTGAGCTAGCTAGCTAATCGGAAAAACAAGTCCTTCTGTAAAGGGCTGTGCTCTTAATACTCAAACCAAAACACTACCTATATACCAAAAGCGCTAACAAACTTGGAAGCTGCCCTGACTTGAGGAGGAGGTTGGAATAGATGGTTTTTCCAAGGCCCTTTATGATTCTGCGAAAGACAGGAATGGAAGTGACAGTTTCTCAACTTCTATTACAGCTAGGTAAACCAATAACCCCACTTTTTGAACTCAGATGTTTCTTTTTATATTAGAATGGATTATTGACATAATTTAGTTGCTATGACAACCTGTCCTTCAATCACACTCAGAACAGAGAGCTGGGTGTTTTGTTTGAACTCCCTAAAAATCTGAGAGGAATTTCAAGTCAAAGTTCAACAGTCATATGAAGAAGGTTTATTCTTCCAGTAAAACCAGTATTGGTTTATTTATAGCTATTTTCCAGTATCTTGAAGGAGAGAAAAAAAAAAAAACAACCAAATCCAACAGACCGGATTCTATGGGACGTGATTAAAAATAACTGACTTGTTATTCTGTTTATAAGGACAACAAAACATTTTTAAAGTAGAAGCTGGAAAGAAATTTGAAGAGCTGAAGAGCTGGACTATGAAGGGTGAAGGCTTAGAACAGCTGTTGGTTTTAAAGAAAACAGAGTCCCAGGGCACACAAACTGCATCAACAGATGGTCTGTAACTAGTATAGAGCTATAAATTTCTTCATTACCATATATCACAAATTACAGCAACATGTCAATCAAACAGTCTTTCCTTAAACACTAAAATGCAGTAGATGAATGCATACACAATACAAAGAGATAAAAAGTGGTGCTTTTGCTTTTGGAGAAAAATAGGCATTTTCAAAAATTTTTTTAAGTAATTTTAATTTTTTGAAGTCATTGCAGTTTTCAGAAGTTCAACACCTCGTCCTTACTAGCAATGCCTGGCACGTGGTTAGGTAGATCTCATATTCCTACAGTCAGCTGAGATTGACACATTTATGACAACCCTAAGAGCCTCCTAAGTTCTCCAAAGTGACTGAAATATCTTATTGAGACAGGAACATTAAATACATTTCTAACCAAGCATGTACATTTCAAAACACGTTATCACCAATTCTCTAACAAAGAAAATGGGAAAAAATTATGTACAAAACTCACTAAAAACCTTCCACCCAGTTTCACCCAGTTAAGCAACAGTTCACGTTTTTGCCTGTGTCCTAAGTGTTCAATGTTAAACAATGATAAATTAGTCATTTATACTCATCCCTTCTCCTTTCCACTACAGATTTAAACAACAGCAATGCTCCTTCCAGCTTTCTTTGGCCAATTTTTCCTCTGAAAAATTGCCAGTTTTCCCTTGCAAGCATAGTCCTGTGATCAGTAATATTTTATAAACAAATGTAAATGTAAGGCTAAGGTAATTGTAGTAACTTTCTCCCTAGTGAGAAATGTTTTTACACTGGAAAGTAAAGTCAGTCTTTATACCGAGCTAATCATTTTTCAGAAACTGTTAGTTACGAAGACGTAATCTCACCAAACAGGAGTGAGTCTAATGAACTTTATAGAAGCAAAGAAATATGTAATAAACGTATTTTGGCTACATTCTAGATCTGAGACACATCACAGTAACTCTGAAGATACGAAGAAGCAGAAAAGTGACAAAATAACTTCCTCACTTTTAATACTGATGAGGTTTTTCAAAAATAGTTTGAGTTCCACAGCATCCACATACCCAAAGCATTCTCTAGCATTGGCTATAGAGAATTTCAGACAGTGGGTGAATATCCGCTTGATATTCAACTGCTATACTAATAACAGCCTTTATATATTCCACAGCTAAACTATCACTAACTACTTAATATAGATGATCAATTAAATTTAGTGAGTGTAGAGCAGATTGCAAAGTTCAACAAGAAACTTTAATTGCTAAGTAAACCCCCTCCCACACACCAGCCCATACCTTATCCATGTCCAATGTTGTTTCTATCATCTCCAGAAACTTTGAGAAGTCAGAGTAGATATCATTAAGAGGTGTTATAAACACTGCCAACAACAACATCTGGTGAGCTCCTGTTAAGAACAAACAAGAAAAATTATCATTCACAGAATCACACAACTTTACCAGAATTCACTTACCCAAGATAAACAGCACCACTATAGAGCTGGTTAATTTTTATTAAGATTGGTTATGATTACTTCACTGACACATGCATCCTAAAATTGGCATTATCCACCCAATTTATATTCTGATTAAGCTTGTACCTATTCTGTCATCTTTGTTCATATCTGGCGGTATTGATTCCTTTCTACTATTAGTAAAACTACAGACAAACAACAGTTTGAAAGCAAACCTGCTGTGTGAACATTACCTATTCTTGCACATAAAAAGTTGAAATGGCTTCAGTAGGAAGTGTTTCTACAGCAACCAATTTAAAACATACAAAGTGGAAGGCTCATCATCCACACTCAAAGAGTTTTTAATTTTTGTAATTCAAAATTACCAAAAATTGGGAATATTTGGTAGATTACAATAGGGACATAAATAGAAACTGAAGTGTACGGGTTTTGATTTTGTTTTCCTTTAAAAAAAGACCTTCTACTCTAACCAGATCTTAATAGTCACTGATCTTTCCACTAAACAGGAAGTCATCAAAATTAAGTTAGTCTTTTCCAATGTATTTTGTTAGCACAAATACTCTGTAGTACCAAGAATAACTGCATAACACACATACTGTCTGGAAGTCCATAGAACACTGTAAGCATCAAATGCAAAAATGCAGTTCACAGTTAACTTCACGTGCCCAGATACTCCCAATTTTGTGAAAGAAGTATTTTCTTCAGGCCTACAAATAAGCACCTATCCAGCAGCCAGCTGTAAAAATACTGTCAGTAAATGAACGTTTAGATCTTTGCAGCCACTTCAAGTTATGATTTAATCACTGTAAGATTAGCATTATTGACTATATGATTTACAGAAAATGCCTCAAAAAGAATCCACTACTATGAGTTTATAGTCACTGGATTATGTACAGAATTACAACATTTGCCTTCGATGTTTACAGGCAAGGCTTTGCACATTGACAGAGAAACACAGAATTAAGCTCTGGCTATTCCAGAGCCTCCCAATTTCTTATCAGACTAGGGAAAAAGTCTTAATCTTTCCTAAGAAAAATTTCTGTACAAGTTTATTAAATTCACACAGTGAGGACATGATTACCCAAGGGACTCCCTCTTCTCTCTCTGCACTGTAACTCACGTAGAAAGAAAAAGGTTGGTTTGTTTTCCTTTTCCTCCTGTGCTTTTCTGCTTCCCCACTCTCCCAAACTTTTTAAGTTAAAGCTCTTAACTGATGAGTATCTCTTAATAGAGAAAAAATTACATGTTGTTGAGAAATTATGGAAAAATGGAGTCTTCTGCTGACTAGAAATCTTCCAAACTAAGAACTGAAGTACAACTTGCTTTTTATTCCAAATCCCTTGCTCTGTCACATCTTTTTCTTTTCTCCCCTCTTGTAAGAAGACACACCTAAACCAACCTAGAAAACAAAAGGAGGCAGTAAAGAAGGAAGAGACTGAAGAGCAGAAGAGAAGTTTCGTATACATTCTTCAGAGAGGACTTGGCAGTTCCCAGTGCCTCAGCTGACAGAGTGCATGGTGCAGCACACACAATGAAATGATCTTCAGTATTCTTGAATTAATGAGAAATCACTGTGCTTGAACAAAGCAGCGATTACAAATTCTTTTCTTAAAAGGAGTAAGTAGGAAAGTTTCATGATACCGTTAAAAGTTTGAAGAGTACACCTTCAGACACCATAGTCCCATTTTTGAATGTCCCATTCAAAAATTAGAAAATATTAATCTCTTAAGTAAATAAAATACTAATGTATTTGCATATATTTATGATATGGTTCAAACTGATACACTGCTAAATTGATTTACAGTTTCAATCCAACTTCACATTCAGTATCCAACACTTGAAGGAAGTAAAATAGTAGAGTCAGTGAATACTGAGGATTTATAAAAGTTGTATGCATATGCTTTTCTTAAAAGCATAACAGTTGGCATTAAGAGAACATGAGCAAGAAACACCATTGAAAAATTCTAAATTAAACTCCTACTTGTCTTGCACCTGCATTCATAAAATCACATAAAAGATGCATGGTAAAAAAACCACTGTTGCACCTACTCAACATTACTAGCATGTAAACTAACCATTAAGAGAAGGAATAATAGACCTATGTAGCATCAAAAGAAGAGATGCATATTCATCACAAAGCCTACCTGCTCCCAGGTACAGTCTTTAATTTAAACTATAATGTACTTACTGAAGCACAGATGAGTGTTTATTACATGCATTAAAGACTTTACTATTAAAACACTGCATAGAAATTAAAATCAAGCGCTAATCTTCACACTTGAAATGTTTACATAGTTTGGCAGCAAACAGAAATATGAAAACTGACACTATTCTATCAAAGGAAAAGAGACAAATCTCAACGACTAAATGCACTTAAAACCAGCCATTCCGATGGTACAAAAGGTCTTAGAAAAAACGTTGGGGAAAGAACAAGGAGCAAAATGGAAATTGGCATAAAATACAGTATGAGTTTACTAGAGGCGGCTCATTCCTATATAGCGCAATGTCTGTCTGAGATAAATGCCTAAGACAAAGGGAAATCTGTAGACCTAATCAGGGCTTTTCTAAAGCATTCAATACGGTGTCACACGGGATGCTCAGATGCAAGACTCACGATTAATACAATGATCAGAAGGCAGATGAAGAGGGCATCACTGACTTGCAAAAGATGAATGAGCTGGAAGGTCACCAGGAATACAGTTCCTCCAGGGCTCATACAAGCATTTATCTTTTTAAGACATGTGAATTAATGGTATTAATGCACAAAAGAAGGTTGCTTACAAAATTCACTAATGTTTACAATGTGGAAGACATCAGTAGATGAAATAGGAACAAAGTAAATCAGGAACGTAACTAACTGACCTTGAAAACTGGGCTAACAGAAATGAAGTAAAATTTAACAATGAGTAAGATGATGCATTGATAGATAAACCAATTTCCACTATTAGTAGGGGAATAATCAGTTGGAAATGACAAAGGACGGGAAACAGCCAAGTCCGATCACAATATGGTTATAACACACCAATGCAACAGTCATGGGAAGAACAGTACTGGAACATGCAATAAGAGATATTTCCAAAAGCAGTAAGGGGGTGTTCAAGCCACCGGACACAACATAGTGAAAAAACACCTGGAACCCAGCAGACAATTCCTGTATGCTGCATGTTTACAGGCTTAAAATACAGAGTGGCAGTCTGAGATGAGAAAAAAGATGCTTCAGCAGCTTCTTGAAGACAGACATCTTCTAAGTACCTAGATTTTATGCCCCAGCAATTTGAGTAATGAACAATTGCTCCCTTTTACCAGCAATAGCAAAATCATTTGATGACTCAGAGTCCTTTCCTGTCTTATGCAGGTTTCTTATAGCTAAGACAGAAAGTTGTCTTTACTCACTACCCCCCTCCTCAGCTTTCATCATCCATAAAAACAAGCATCTCAACAAAGCAATGCTTCATACTGAGAGAAAGGCAATCACTGCTGAGCACTTCATGGTGTAGTTGCTCTGTCTCCCCATATCCATTAATGTGAAAATGAAGTTCTGAAATGGGCAGATACTCAGAATTGTCAAAAATCTTTCTGACTTTCCACCTCTTGATGAGTTAAAAGATTCTGTACAGTCTTAAACAGGTAAATTATCAGATCCAGTCTGAATCAGTCACATATATTCAAAATTACCGGACCATCCTTGTACTTCAAACAAGGGTGTACAGGTACAAAGAAAAATAAAAGTAACACATTTCACCTATTTTAAATTATCTTGGATATACTGCTGATAAATGTCCTAAGGCCAACTGATTCACATGTAAAACAGCCAGAACTTTTTCCAGTCTATTAATTTTTCCATATGGTGAGCATTAGCAGTTTGCCTTACACAGCTTGCTCCTCAAACCTTCTAAAAATTGAATTGTTTTCCTACCCCAATGTTATGACAGAAACTCTGTTGATCCAAAAGACGACTCATAGAAAAGGAAGTAAAGACAGAAGTGAGCTTTCTGAACTACTAACTCAGTTTAAGATGGGAAATCAAGAGCTCCATGCCAAGGCAAGATCAAGCACAGACTGTTTGGAAAAGCCAAAGGGACACGACTAAAGTAGATGAAGTGTGGCACAACTCTTTAAAAAAAAAGTTGTATCTGCCAGTTCCTTCCCAGTTTTAGATCTTAACTGCTTTTGGAAATAACACAGCCAGCAACCAAACATTAATTTAAGATTAATATTTTAGAAGATAAGTTTCATTACTTGAAGTCATAAAACCATAGTACAGAAAAGTACAAAATACTGGGTAACATTACTGTCTACTCAAAGAGAGGGAAGAATTTTTTGTAACTGTACCATTTCAAAAATTATTTCTCTTGAGGGCTTTGGTGCTTGCTTTATGCAGAGATTTTCAAACAAATTAATGGCCTTCTATAAAAATCTGCTTTCTGACAGGCTAGGACTGCTATTGCTGTATTGAATCACGCCCCTGTTACGCTGACACTAATCTTATTCTGCATTTTCTTGGTAACACACAGAAAAGGAAAAAAAACAGCAACCTTTGTATTTTTTAGAGTTGCTTGTCATAGCATTGAGCTTCCTACTAATGAAGATCAGAAGAAAGTCTGCCACCATTACTCTTATCAAATACAGGAACATTACAATTTTTAAAATAAATAAATAAATAAATAAGAGCACCATTCAAATTATCCCAATAATGCTTAAACTGTCTTGTAATTAAATGCAAAAAATCAAAGTGCAAAGTGTCTTCAAATGGAACACAGCAATACTGCATGAATGGTTATCTTGTTTTTAAGATCATAAATCACATGCAATTGGTCAGGAACTCTTAGAGACAAGTCAATGTCACAGATTAACAAACCATCACCCAACAGTTCAAGTATTTCAGCTACGCACTAATTTGAATGCTTTTTCTTGTAACGATTTCACTATGTTTATTTTTGAGTATCTGATTGGTATTTCAGAATTTCAGCTCATTTCAAATTCAAACGTCTTTTAGCTTTATTCCTGCAACAAAAGTACATGGGAAAACGGTAATCTTTGGAAGCCTACACACTATTTCTTTGCATCATCAATGTAGTATAAAACATTGAAAATAGACAGGGGTAGCATTACCTTCATGTTTCTCTAGTGCTTGCACAACGTTAGGCAGTTGATTAATAGCCTGATACATTCGGTAACAGTCTTGTAAGTTTGCTGCTTGTCTCTGAAATTTCTTGGCCAGCCGGTTAAGATCTGGAAAGCGACGTAAGAGATCTTCTTGAAGGCACTGACGTAGTTCTGGATCCACCACAAAAGCTTCAACCAAATTCAACCTAAATAAGAAGTTCATAACAATGATTAGCACGGCATGGTCTGTAATTCTTTTATGTCCCTAATTAGAATGAAAACGTTTATCCGGCAGTTTCTATCTATCCCTTCTGCATGGTTGTATCCATTGGCCAATTTTCCTGATAAAAGAAGAAATCAAACTAGGACAACGCTTGTGTAGAGAATGCAAGGTCATTTAGCCTACATCATGCTACCGTGATTTTTAACAGTTGGGGTATCTAATGAACAGGATTGGAGCGAAATCACTTCAGGCACAAATGCCAACATCTGTTCTGCAGGTATGTCAAAGCTCAGAATCTATTTTGAGATTAATCCTTTCCCTGCACCATAAAAAAAAAAAGTCACCTAGTAGTCTATGAAAGAACAGATAGTAAGAAGGAAAAACCCACACTGTTGGAAAAAAGCCACTCTTGGCAGAGTTTAACTGTCTGTGGTCAAAGCCAACATTGACACTGTCCAGCTGTGCAGCCCTGGATCACAGAATCGGAACCCTTGAGGTTGGAAGGCACCTCTGGACATTGACTGACTCCAACCCCTTCGCTCAAAGCAGAGTCAAACTAGAGCCAGCTGCCCAGGACTCTGTTCAGTCACATTTTGGGTATCTCCAGGTATGACCCTGGGATACACCTCTAGTAACTGGCTTCCAGCTGGACTTCATGCCCCTGATCACAGTCCTTTGAGCCTGGCAGTTCAGCTAGTTGTCAGTCCACTGTACTGTCTACTTACCTAGTCCATACTTCATCAGATACAATGAAAGATAGTAACAAAAGCCTGCTGAAGTCAAGATAAACAATATTCTCTGCTCTCCCCTTACCCAACAACCCAGTCAATTTGCAGTAGAAGGCTATCAGGTTGGTCAGGCATGATTTTCCCTTTGTAAATCCATGCCAACTACTTCCAATCACCATCCTGCCCTTAGTACATTTAGCAATGCTTTACAGATTAGTTGCTTAATCACCTTCCCAAGGATGAAGATGAGACTGACCAACCTGTAATTCCCTGGACATTTCTTTTTGCCCTTCTTGAGGACTGGAAGAAAGCAAATGTCACTCCTATCTTCAGATGCCTCCTCCAACCATCGTGACAATCAAGATCGGTCCTACAGCAATTTTGGCCAGCACTTTGGGGTTTATTCCTGGAGTCCCACGGACTTGTGTGTGGCCAATTTGCTTAAATGTTTTTAAGTAATGAAATAAATATTCTTTAAGTGCTGAAAGCAAGGATAAATCTCAATGAGAAGTGACAGAGCATTAAATTATGTTTTCCCCACTAGAACGTAAGACAGCTTTTATACATTTCTTGCTTCCTTTTTTGCACTGGTTAACATCGTCAATTTTACATATTTTGCACTACTTTGCATTCACAGTTAAACAAAGGAAGTCAGACATTGTTCATTTTGGAATGCCAGAGAGGTCAGAGTTCTTGGGTCACACTT
>KZ510591.1:16562-29881 GCA_002844005.1 Limosa lapponica baueri | reverse complement strand
ATTTTCTGTTATTCTATTAGAAGACAACAGATTTTTATGACTACATTAGCAAAGCATGATTTGAAGGGAGATGCCTTTCTTTTAGTCAATTGATATAACTGGGAGAAAAATCCAACCAACCAAACAGGTAACACTTTGGGCAAGACGGCAACCCTCAGTTCAGCACAGATTGAAAAAAACCCTGCACTGAGTTTAACTAGGTTATGTTAATGAGCTAGACAATCTGAAAGAGAAGATGCTGGTGTCTGTAGAGGACAGGAGAGTTTAAGAAGAGATCAGAGAGAGAGGGAGAAAGAGAGAAAAATAATGATCTTCAGGGGAACCCTGAAGTGTTTGCAGGCAGACAGGGGATGGAGAGGCTACGGTGTACCATAAAAGCAACAGCCCTCTTCTGTCACTTTGTATCCCATCAGAATAATGATTTTTTTATTCCTAGATTCATCTCTGGGAGGTGCTTCATGCCTCCCTTCAGGACCATAAGCAGTTCAGAGACCGTGTTTTGTGAAAAATGCAAGATTTTATGTCACAGTATTTATAAGGCATTAGTTATCTCAACTTTTCCTACTGGAAAAAAGCCTAATCAGCTCAAACCAAATTCACCGATATATGCTCTGTTTGTTAAAATATACAGAACTGAATTAAATATCAAAAGCAACCTGAAACCGAGTGATCCTGAGGATTTGTGTATCTGTGCAAATTATTTTCTGTGTTACAGCTGGAAGGTTATTTCACAGTATCTCAGTGATATGATTTCTCAGTCTACACGATAGTCACTGTCGGGGAAACACTGGTACAGAATTTGTAATGAGTACCCAACAGAGTTGGTTAGAAACCTAGCCTAGGCATGGCAGTGCCGGGCTGAGGTCACCCCAGTCAGCTTACCCTTACTCACCTTCCAGCAAATTCTGTGAAGCATCGCCTAGCCTAACGCACCTTTGGGTAGAGTTTCCCCCCCCCCCCTTGAAGCAATGTTAATACAGAACACGATTTCCAGAAGTAGCTAGTGAGAGACAGTCCTAGGTGACCCTAGGACAAAAGGGTAGGAGCCATATTTAGCTCCTGCTTCGTGAGTCATAGGGAAGTCACAGCAGAAGTGTACACGACAGTGATAACAATTTGACTGTGCAGGGAAGGATGGAGTGGTACCTCTCTCAATAGTTCTGCAAGCTCCACTCAGGAAATCCCTACTCTCTGAGATGAAACACCGTCACTCACTACTGAACTACAAAGTTAGTTTTCCAATATAGCACCGGACATCCTGTATGAAGATATCCTGTGGGAGCAGGATGAGCCTGGAAGAAACCGAGTGAAGATTAAGTCTCTTTGACTTCACCTTGGAGTCACCCTTTACAAAACATTGCAGTTCAGGGAATGTTTCCAATGGGCTACGTGGGAACAACCAGAATTTCACAGCATAGTATTTTAGGGAGTGATCTAATTAACCTGCATGCAACAGAGAATATTTCTTCTAGTATAAGAGTAAGGATTTAGAAACCAATGCTACTTACGTTTACCTTCACAAGGAGTATATTTTTAAAAAGCATTTAAACCCGCACACAAACACATAAAGTAGAAAATATTTAGATACAAGCTACTCACTCACAACAATTGAATTTATCTGAAAACATGGTATTCCTGACTTCCTAAAAATAAAAACTGGCATTTAACTCCCTCCACCTCAATCATTATTTTTTTTTTCCCCAGGGAGATTGTTTTAAACTCAACATCTCCACACACTGGTAATTAGGAACAAAACGTACCTTTCTTTTACTTTTCCTCAGAAAATGTGTCACCCTAAATTGTTTTCAAATAGTTAATAACATCTCACTATTAGTCTTTACATTGCATAAATACTTGCTCTGCTATCCCATATTTTAAGGTGATATTCCAGGTGAGAGCATTGGTAGGAAACAAACATCAGTGGGTTTTCTGTAGGGAACTGCTGTCATACACCAAATAGAATAAAATTGGCAAGATTTAAATAATGATATAACTTATTTAATGAAAGCAGATGAATTGGATATTTTATTTGTGGTTTGGAGGACTTTTTTTGGCTTCCATTTGTGTAGAATTTTTTCTTGTGAGAGGAAAAAAAATCCAGAAATAAAGCTTTTGTTTCCTCTTCAGACCTCAGTCTCCCACGATGGTGGCAATTTGAAAGTAAAGTACAGAAGAATTTTCTTCTAAAATCCCTGTTTGTCAATTATTTTCATAGGAATATTACCTCTTGATTTCTACAAGCAACATTTCTGCACTGAGAAGTAGCCAAGTAAAGTGGCTGAGAAGTGCCATCTACTGCCTTCGGGAGAAATAACTGAATCTGAGCAGTCGCACCGTAACTGGAAGAGCAAAAGAAGATCTGGCATGGTCCTTCTCAGGCTGCTACGGGAAAGATTAGGAACTTGGGAGGGGACAACAGCTCTTTCTCCCTTCATTCTTGTGCTATATCAGAGACAGGTTTTCGTTCATAGCAGCAATAGGATGCTTTCCACTTGGAAAAATGCACTTCAGCAGCACTGAGTTTTTCATAGAGCACATCATCTGGCACATCATGACTATGGCTTTTAAAACCACTAATGCACATAGTTAGCCCTATTTTGTATCTACGTACATACCTGTGTACTGGGATGCATATATGGGTCACCCACTATGTTGCTTTTTTGGCCTTGGTGTACTGGAAATAATTTCATACGCACTTCCTTAGCAGCACAGTTGAATTTAAGCCAGTTGTCAGACATTAAAAGTGTGGACGTAAAACTGGTTTCTACATCTATTTCCTCATTCCTTTTGCTCTAAAACTCCTTGCCTCTAATGACTTATTCTATGATCCTCTGACTTTCAGACCCCATTTCTACACAGCAGACAAAAAACCTTACCGTGTATTCCCGTGAGCTTCAGAGGGGTTATCCTGGTATGACTGACCCAGTTCACCCAGAGACTACCTCTGTCTGGTTTTGTTCTATTCCTGCGACTGTACCGACATCCTAAATCGGCAAAAAACACTTTTCCTTCTTATTCCAGGAAGAACTGATACGTCCTAAAATAGAAGATGTATTGCATGCAGATTTTGTGAAGGCTGGGTGGCAGCACACTAAACTACTGCAGTTCTAATAGTTTTTCCCAGCTCCTTGAAAGCTGGAGGACTTTCCAATTCCTAAGGACGATAATGAGAAGAGGGGGAAGCCAAAGAAGAAACAGAAGAAAGGTTGCTGTGTGCGGCTTCGCTGCAGGACCTAATGAAGGAACCTGAAGACTCCAAATTAAATATGGAAGTGTTGAAACAGAGCTAAATCCACCAAATTTGTGTACCTGTGTTTTGTCAGTGTCTTATTTTTAGCCACTTTAAACATATATTGAGTCTCAGGGATATGGCTGACAATCAGGTGCTAACAGGGACATATTTATCATGGGAAATAAAGTTCTGAAGAGAACTGACCATATGTAATAACTTCATGAGAAATTTTGGCTCTTTCATGCAGAGAATTACCAACTCCTGCTTAGATCTTGCTCCAAAATTTGGTGACATTCAAAAGCAATGGATTGTTTTTGTTACAAGAGCATATGTATATTCAGTTGGAAGAAGCACGGGACAGCCCACATAATAAAACTTGAAAGTCTTGAATATGTTGGGCAGGCAGTTCCAAAAAAATACATCGTTTTTTTTTCACTTCACCCCACCATATGCTATTTTATATACTTCACACACTGTATACTTTCTTGAAAAGGTGCCAAATACAGAAACTAAAATACTGATGTTTTCCAAATTGTCCGTGGTATTTGTGCATCCCAGCTGAATTCCATTGAGAGTTCACATCCGGTAAAAGATAAAGCTACTTATACTGCATATGATGTGACAAATACTTCTTGTCATGGTACAGGGACTTGAGACATCACTGTCAGTTCAGCTTATTTTTCCCACGGTGGTTGAAGTGAACCTGATCTACCTCATCTGGAAACAAGGTGCTCAGCCATTTATTGACTTGTAGTTGAGTTTCAGTATTTGCTCACTGATGGGGCAGTAGCTTCCATCTGAGGATATAATAATACTTCAAGTCAATTTGTCTAGTTTAACTTATAATCACATTTTCTACTAAATGGAACAGTACATACATCAGATAGATAAGTCCTGTGAGAGAAGAAGTTTGAAGTTTAGATGATGGCTACATTCACGTTACAGAATTACAGCATTATTCGTCTGACACCCATTTCTGAAGGAGATCTTAGGGTCTATAAAAGGATCAAATTCAATCTCTTTAGAAACTGTTTATTCCCCCCCACACACACACCTTTTTTTCTTATGGTTTTATGTACATAGAATTTCTCTTAAAAGCCTAGCCTGAAAAAGTATATTTAATGCGATTATAATTTGCAACGGGAAAAAAGTAAAAAAAAATTACCTTTAATGTTTCTACATATACAGTTTAATCTGGAAAGAAGTTGGAGACAGTTTTCTTGGCTCAAGGAATTAAACTAAGAATGAGCTCAACCGACAGCTGATTTTTGTTTGCTTTGTGGCAAAAGAAGAAAAAATATTTAATTGATAAAAAATCTAAATGTAACTGAAGTTGAAACATGAACTACAAATATCAATGAGGTGTAAAGACATTTTTTCTCTTATTTATCAGCAGGATGTTTGTTACAGCCATAAACCACTTTGCAGCTACTGACACACGAAGAACTTTCCCTTATTGTCTGATAAGCCAAATTATTTATCTTCACGATTCTTTGAATAAAAGTTCCTGGTATGCCACTAGATATAGGAAATGGTTTATTACTCTATTGGTGAACATAAAAAAAAACCCTGATTGCTTTGTCAAAATGAATAAATAGACTACAAATAAAATGACAAGATATATTGGCATACTCCTCATAAGAACAAAAAATAAAGACATTTGTAAATACATTCCAGTATTACTATTAATGCATTCCATGGTTTGTATTTGAGAATGAGATTGCTGAAGATGCTGTCTGGAAGAGATTTGCATGGAAGTCCCTGGAAATATGAAGGCAAGTTAGATTTTGTAAAAAAATTCCTTTTATCTTTTTTTTTTTTGACAAATGCCATCCCTCAACAGTGAGGGAAGGAATATTCCGTGTGCTTTCCACAATGCTGCAATGGGTTGATCAGGAGTCACACAACTCCAGGGCTGGGAAAAACTGTGTCACAGCAAACAGAAAGAATAAATGCATTGTTATGCCTTGGAGAACAGTATACTTAATGTCTGCCTTTCTGCCGATTTCCAGGCCTAGCTTGTATAAGATCAAAATGAATCTGTGAGAGGCTACATATTCCCTTTATTGAAAGGCAAACAGAATAGAGAAAAGTTCACTTACAAAAATACCTAGTCTAAATCTCCAATACGCAGCTTCAAATGTTGCCCACTAATAAAAATATGGATTACATATTCCACGGCAATGATAATTTTGAAAACTTGGAACAATTATAAATAAGCATTTCTAAAAAACATCCTTTGCGTATGAACTGAAGCAGCCAGTGCCACCGTCATTCCATCCCCACGGTCAAAAGCACACAGCCCTTTCTCAGCTCTCTTCTCCTGGTACCGCACAGCCTTTACAGGCTGCTTGAATCCTACAGCCTTTCAGAAGGATGATGAGCTCTGTGTTTGTTTGGTTTCAGATACAGACACATGCTACTCATGCATGTGTATAACTTCTTCAGTAAAATGAAGAAATTAAACTGGAAAAAAAAAAAAAGGAAACACGTCAAAAAAACCTACTGCGTTCCCCACATCCAGGATACAGGATCTCACTGTTTTTCAACAGCTAAGAAAACATAAGAAATAAAAGCCGATGGAAGTCCTTAGTGTCATCCCTTGACATCTACCAAAAGTCAGGTAGAAATTACTACAGCTGAAAACCAGGTGCCAAAGTCCGAAATTCATCTGATCAAGGACAAGAATTTCTAGTGCCTAGACCTGGCACTGAAGTGGTTCTTTGGAAATGTTTGGGTGACAGTCTCCATTTAGTCAAGCTCAGACGCAGACTTTTCATATATTCTTACTTTCTGCCTTATACAGTATCGAGGTACACAATTTCATTGGTCTTTTTTTGCGTTATTCTTCCATCTGCATCCCCCAAGAATCAGGTAAAAAACATATTGTAAGTGAAAGAGAACATCAGTGACTTGGAAAAATTAGTATGAAATTACTGTAGAAGTGGTCTTATAAAAAACAAGATGTTCTTCCAACAACTCTGACGAAAAGAGAGGCAAAATTATCTTCATCATGTTTCTAAAAAGCTGCTGCATAGTTTTGCACCACATGTTCCTCTTCAGTAGAAAAAAGTGTCTTCCAAGCTCTTCTTACATATAACGCTCTACCCTTTGAAAGCTTCTGCTTTCAAAAAAATAAGTACTGAACTGAAATGTCACATTGAAAGTTTCTGGGAACTATTTTAAACATCCCAGCCTGAAAAGCAGTGTAGCATTTGTTGAGTCCATGTTCAACATAAAATGAAATCTGGGGAAAGCATATTTCAGTCGTCACACAAAAAACTCTAGCCCTTCCTCCTGAGAAGGCAGAAATGCAAGCGGAAATCTTTCAAGCATTTATGGTAGGTAAATTTTTTTAACAAGAGTGCCACCACTCGCTCTCATGGTCTCAAGACTAGAAGAATAATAGGGGTCCACTTAGGGGTCCACTCTGGAACTCTGGCAACCAAAACAGTTGTGCAACAACGTGGTGTTACCAAGAAGCAGCTGTTTATCTGAACATTGACTCTTGTTTCAGTTGTCTAAAAATGCATCAGAGGTGCAATGTCCTGAGAGGTTCAGCTATGTCACACTGAAAGCAGCAAAGCCTCAAGTAGCCTTGAGAGTCTACAAAGAAGAAGGGACAAAAAATGGAAGATGAAGAGAATGGCAAGGAACAAATATGAGTAGAAAAAAAAAAATCTTAGAGAAAAAACATATCAAAACTAACAATGTCATTAGTCCTACCCTCTCCTATCCATGGCTGAATGTAACACATCATGTTTTCATACCTATTTCCTTTTACAGGCGCACACACATGACAGTAAAGTGTTCATCGTATTGTTGATTATATCCCACGGTAGGCGATGCGCCACAAATCTACCCAGTTTCTAACCAGCTTCAGTTCTGAGACTCCCCTGGCTTTGGTGATGCGTCACAGTAACCTTGGCTACAGGGCAGCTATCGATTTGAAATACAAATACAGAGTGAGAGAATTCCACCGCACAACAGGGGCATCGTGACTGATCTGAACAGCCCCTGTTGCAGCAGCGAACCCAGAACCCACGTTTTCCATGAACTTACAACTAAGAAATAATACCTAGAATGTATATGTAACATACTTTTCTATTAGTGTGGCACAAACATAGTGCTACGAAAGTGTAGCACCGGAATGATGTCTTTTTCCATTGCCAAAATAAAAAGAATGGTATAAAAATCACACGATCAGCAAAACAAAACAAAACAAAACTTTGCCACCAATGCCACCACCGCAGTTGTTATCCAACACGGACAGAACTTAGCACCATCCACGTTCTACAACTTAGCTCATCCCACCTCCTACCATCATAACTGATGCTCAGGCATTTTTCTCCAAGATTTTTACGACTTCATTTTAACTTCACTGTAATAATAGCTCTCACTGCTGGTGAGCCTGTGTGCTGCTGAGGAAAGACCGAGCTCTGAGTGAAAAATTTCATTCAGACAAATTATTTCTTTTGAACAAGAAGTTGCCTGGACACAAAGCTACTTTGCAGCGTGCCTGCAATTTAAAAAATATTATTCAGCATTGCTATTTAATTAGGTTTCAACACTTTTTCGCTAGCACAACTTGCGGAATATTCTATTCATTGCAAACTTCATGTAGAAATAGTGATACTATATAGTTGTTTGTACCCCTCTGTGGTGCCTTCCTCCCTACCCCTGGTTGCACTTTCTTCTTGGATCAATGAGACTTGGTACTGAAGGGGATTGAATTTTCATGAATTTTCTGTTCATGATATTGCTCGGGCATATTTTTTCAATAAATTGTACAGAGGAAAGTATAGTCACTGATACAGCATATCAAAGCAATGACAATATTATAGAAAAACATTTCATACTCTTCCTCACACTTCATTCCCCATGTTCTTTTCTTCAAAAGATGTTTAAAAGCTGATATGAACTCTTTCAAATGTCTGTCAATTGTTCCAAAGATAATTTTGTAATTTGGAGATCAATTCTGAATTGAACCATGCACACACAGCTGACGTCAAAAACAGACAGTCCGTCTTTTTTACAGAAGTGAGAAAGGTAAAAGCAACTATTTATCAAAGAACAAACCCAAATGTTGGTTAATTCTCAGCCAAGAGTCTGCACTATCTATCAGGCTATAAAGTCAGCCTTTGTCACCAGTAGTAGAAAGTATTTTTTATTGGATCCTGGGGAATAAAACCTTCATCTGAGAAATGCCATTAGGCCAGTGAGCCGGAAGGGGAGATCCCAAGGAGGCCCCACTCTGCTGGAAGTGTGTCCTCCATAGCAGAGCACAGGGCTGGGGAGGTAAAGTCTTAAATTTACTCCAACACAAACAGGCAGAGCTCTTTAACAATCAGGTCCTCCAAACTAGGAGCCATTCGTACTTTAGGAATAATGAATCTTAGTCAGGAATTTCACACCCATCAAAAAGGCTACATATATTTCTGAGTGAGTCCCAGTCTTAACGAGTGAATATTTTGAATTATTATTGCAATAATTTTCTCTTGTATTAAAATTTAATTTCTTGTGGTGAGTGGTTGTATTAGTACCTATGAATGAGAAAATTGTGTAAATATATGTCATTGTGAAATTTTAATAATTTAATATGACATATTGTACATCCCTGTGATTGTTAAAGAAGGTGCTGCTTTTCTGCTGTTGAAAAAATGGGGACACAGACTCCACGTTTCTATTTGCTTGATAAGGACTTCATATTTTGTATGTAAAATAACTTTCATGAGAATACATGTTTAATTTGCTACATTACTAAGTACATTATAATTAACAGAAATTACATATTAAAATATTAGTGCAACATGCTAAAACTTCAATGACTTGCATACATATCACCTTTTTTTTAATGCAACGAAACATAAAACCACAGGGTAAACTTACATTCCCACCTCTTCCCATTTTATTGGATCCCTTCAATGTGCTTCTTTGCCTAAGAACGTGCAGTCAGAACTAGAAGACGTATTTTTATAGAATAAAATTTTTTTTGCAGCGGATATGCTAGCAAGTCTTGGAATAAATTACATTTAAATGCACGACACTTCCAACAGCAAAATAAAAAGAGATGTGGCACTACCCACTAACCACAAGCATCTGGCTGGACTTCTATAGGAGGGGACATTCAGATCTGCAAATTCTCAGTCTTTCTCTTCCCTCCCCACATATTTAATGTTTAGATTCATGAAATGAATTTGGTTTGAATGTACTCCCCAGGATCATCTTTATGGTTGGACTTGACGATCTCAAAGGTCCCTTCCAACCATGAAGATTCTGTGATCTTGCTGCCTTTCCTGCAGCAGCAAATCTCTGTGCCAACTTCGTACCAAGAGGGATGATCACAGTTTCTGGGCCAGGTAAGAGGAGAGAATCAGAGGAGAGGAATCCAGAGTTACTGATATCCCAACCCCACTGGTACTTTGGAAATCCTTAGTCAGTTTGGATCTGAGCAGGAGAGACATAAACGAGTTCAGGCTTAAAAAACACGCTTTGAGTCTCGCTCATGTTCTGTCAGTTTACTCAGTTACTCTAATTTGAAAGACAAAAGTGTTCAAACACTGTAGCTGAGGTTTTAAAATATTTTCAGCACTGGCCTTATTTTATTTCACTTTGAATTCATGTTTAATTGACTTATTTCACTGTGAAAAAGACACTAAATGAAATGCTGACCAGGTATGAACATATAATACTTTAATAGGAAATACAATTTTAATGTAATCAAAATACTGAAAACAAATTTAAATGACTGTATTAGGAACACACAGAATAACCCTTACTGTAGAAAGCTATTTTACTTGCTACAGCAAAATCATGTTCCCTATCAACAAAAGGCTGCTGGAAAGGCCTTGTACTTTTATACAAACTTACTTAAACACAGAGTATTTTCTGAGGAAAGTTGCAGCAATGTTTCCATAATGGAAAAATATAGTCTACTATGTTCAAAGCAGCATGGGAAACACCAGCAACAAGAAACAGGAGCTGGGATTATGCCAAATTATTTGACTGCAGTAACATGAGCATGCCATGCCCTAAAGCCTACTCCGTGAAGGAAGGACATCTATCACACTTATGTAAATATGACGTAGGAGGCAAAAGAATTTTGATAAAATTATTTTTATCGAAACAATTTGGACGTGGATCTCGATTTTCATGGGCACGTGCAAACTGACAGTCTCCAGGTGCAGACTTCGGTGGTTCTGCACATTTGTGGCCTCTGGTTTGAGCCATAAATTGGAACACTGAGCCGTCAGGTACAACGACTGGTTCTACTTTGAACTGCATGATCAGGCAAGCCATGACCTACAGCTATCTTAACGGAAAACCATTTTAGGAGATATGAATTAACATGGAGGATTAAACGATAAATGAAGAAGACCGACAGATAACAGAATACATTCAAAAGAATTCGTATCACCAAAATTCAGTCAAGAATTTTATCGTTGGTCATCACGGTTTCAGAGGTGTTTACTCTGAACCGCACTAAGAATGAAAACCAACAAACATTAAATATGAACTCTGCCTATCTCTAGGCATCACTTTGCAAAGCCAGACCTCACAGGAGAGCAGGAGCTGGAACATCATGCTGTAGACAGGAAAATCCTGCAAACATCCTGGTGAAGAGCTCGTATTCCGCAGCGTGGCTGGGCCCTCCGTGCTAAAACTTATTCAGAAGCTCCCGTTCTGATTCAAGTAACTGGGTTGTTTCCCAAATGGAATGCACACAGTGGAGTGTGAGAACTCTCTCTGAGGGCTTTGCAATTCATAAACTTACAAACCTTTTTAATAAACGCTGCAAATACATTTGTATTTTGACCTTTTCTCCATCTCAAAGCAGTACTCTGCCTTGCTTGTATCCCGTGCTTGTCTCAGGTGCAGTTTTTAAACTATTTTTCCAAATATTCCAAACATTTGAAGTACGTTGTTTTTTACAGAGCTGGGATCGCTGGTATGCTGCATAGCAACATGTTTAGTAGCTTTTATCTCAATTTTGTTGAAAGAGCAAATAACACTTATACAATTTAGTTTGTACACCAGTATTTTGAAGTACCAGACAGTAACTGGAATCAGCGTATCATGAATCCTAAATAGTTTATCAATTCACTAGTTGGACTAGAGATACCATAATTATTTTGTTATCATGTCTACTTTCTCTTCACACATTTGTAATGAGTTATTAATATCAGCTATTAATATTCTTAAATGAGGATAATGTATTAAAACTGTGTATATGCTTATGCCCCTGGACCCATCTACCGTGCCCATAAAAAGAACCCCACTGAATTGTGATAAAAAAACTTTTGAATTCACATGTAAAGAAATGATTTGGAAAAGTTACTCAAAAGATCTACCATCACTGTGTCCTTTATAATAAAGTAATCACAATGAAAACCATATATTCTATAAATGCATGCATCTGTAGCAGTTAGATTATGTGAAAAGGCGTAAAATAAAGAAAACTAATAATTAAGAATATTTAGCAGAGGCAATTGTGAATCTTTTTTGATCAAATTTTGCAAACTGCTATGTCCACTAATGAGGCCACAAGCCGATTTAGTACAATTGGTCCTTTGAGTGATATATCCCTCTTTGTATTGCAGGGACAAAAGAGAAGTGTCATCAGGGAGCTGCCTGCCTGCACACACAAACACACTCTATAGAAATTGCCATGTTATTGGAAGCATGGAGGAATGTAACTAGGAAAACACAGGAAACCCAAGCCAAGATTTGAGATAGCTAAATGCAATTATCAGACATTTTCATTCAGATTTGAGAGTGGTATTTCAAAAGCCATTGTTTTGTCACTGCCTGTTAAAAGCCCCTATGGCATTCTTTATGATTATTAGTGAAACAGAAATTAAATGGCAACTGACCCGTGCAGTGTTCACTGGAGTCACATGTTCCACAGACCTAGATACTGCATCTGCATCACTGTGTGATGAACGGCACGTACATTCCCAATTAGGATCTGCTTTGGAGTGCCAGTACAGACGAATGAAGGAAATTTGATGAAACTTCTTAAACTGATGCCACACTAAGAATGAATGTTCTTGTTCTCTGTTTTAAACTGTACATGATTGCTTTGGAAGCTTCTGTTCAATAAGAAACTAATTATGATTTCTCAGTAATGTTTAATAGAAATAAATTAATTAATACAGAAAGATTCAAAAGGCCTGTCTCAAAAGAAGACATAGGAAATATAACATTGCTGTTACGCACGTGTACATTGACTATCTCAAATATTGAAAAAATATAGCCGTGCACTCTTTAACGTGCAAACGGAACAGCAACACCCTGATGGCAGACAACACAAATCTGCTACCAGCATTCTGCAGGAAGAGCACTGTTTCTTAGGCAGAATATTCTGAATTACTGTTGGTCAAAAAATACTTCAGTGCCTCCCATAGCCTTTAATACAAAGTCAAAGCGGTGGCAAATTGTCAATGATATCAACCACTTCCTTTTTTCAGCAGACACCTACCCACTGCTAGCACCAGTTTCTTGCTTTCAATCCTCCCTTTTGCAGCAATCTAGAAAACCAGAAAAAAAAAAAGTCTGCTGTTTGAAGATGGCCAGAAATTGAATTGTTAGTTGTAATCCTTTCTAATATGTTTAACTGGTTGAGTGCATTAGAGACAGTCCAAAGTTATTGCTATTCTGCAGGTATTACTTCTGCCTAAATATATGCTGCCACATAATGCATGTCCTAAGTGTTAATTTCATCTAAGCTTTCCAAATTATCTCTTTTTTTTTTTGTATAAAACATGAAAAGTATGTTATAATTTTCTCATTTCTTAATGCTCTCTAATAAATCACATTTTGAAACCTGCTGTGACAAGCATTTGAGAAGCACTTGGCATCTTATCTTCTCCTTTATCAGAAAAGTGCTATCACATCACACACAGACCAAGCACACACACCGTGAATCTGGGAAGAATTAGTCTCCAGCTATTAGTTTCTGGTTGTAACAGTAGGTCAAAACTTTGCACGGTTGTTTTTTGTAACAAAATGCATAAAAGTCATAGAATCACAGAATGGTTAGAGTTGGAAGGGACCTTAAAGATCATCCAGTTCCAACCCCCCTGCC
>KZ510589.1:18908-29706 GCA_002844005.1 Limosa lapponica baueri | reverse complement strand
ACATCTTGATTAATGTTTCAATTGTTAACAATCCTTAGCAACATTTAAAAAAATCTCTACTGCTTTTCTTTCTTCCAAAGAATTTTCTGGTAAAGCCTTTTTGAGTTTGTTTCTTCCTTGAAGAAATCCAGTTGAAGATTGTATTTAGGGATCATTCTCAGTGAGTAACTTGCAGAAGGTGAAACTCTCCTCTGAAAAGCAAATCAACTGGGATAGACTTGTAAGTCTTCCAGAAAGTCCATCTGCATCATGATTATTACAAAGTAAGGAAAAAGCCCAGACGTGCGGCACTGGATACCTGCATCAGATCATGCTGTGACAAGCCAATGGGAATTTCAGACTATTTAATACACGTTCTTATACAAGCTACTGTAAGCACTTTTTATTTTCTTCCATCCTTGCTTTTGTCAGACTTCTGGAACAAGGTGTCCAGCACCAAAGCTGTGAAGAAGGCAGGTGTGGGTAGGATTGTTCCTACTTCCTTCTGAAAAAATTGCTTTGTGCGTTTACTGTCCCTTTCCATCACATCAGCCACTTAGATGGTCACAAACCAATGACTGACAACTGAACATAGAAGAGAAAATTATAGGCAACCAAGCATCAGACAGTTTTTCTTCAGGTGTATGTTACAGGGGAGTTCTGAGCTCCTTGCTGACATGCAGCTGGTGGGTAACAACGTGGAGGGAGGGAGAGTGGAAAGAGGTAATGGAGGGAAAAGAAATCTTACCTTGGCTTCACCAGTGGCAACATGAGCATATGCAATTATAAGATAGCTGGCAGATGACAGAGTTAGTTAATGTAACAAGCCCTGTAAAGCATTTAGCCACATTCTAGTGTTTAATCAGCTGTGTAAAGTGCAATATCTATCTTTCAATTTTATGCCATTAAGGGAGACAAGATTTTGATTAGGTACTTAATCTGGGCAAGAGGAAAACAGGCCCAGAGCAAGCCCACAATAGGCAGCAGAAGGGACATTCGACGAAGGATTCGATAAAGGAGAAAGACAGAAATTTAACATAAAAGAGAATTAGTGCAGCTCCTTTCAATTTAGTGCACAGATTTTTATGGACTAATCAATTAGAGGCTGTGGCTGTGCTGCTGGGAAGTGGTGCCGTGTTAGAGGCTTTGCCATATTAATTCTGTTCATTACACTGAGGTCAGATGGAGTGCTTTGGAGAAGCCCCTGCTGCTGAGCAGGTCACGTCTTGGGTGTCGTCCCTTTGTTCAAAGGGGTACATGGGTAAAGCGAGCACTAAAGTTGTGGGGGCAGTTGTTTGTGTAGCAGTTTGCTCTGTGTGAGCACATGCAGGTTCTTTTGCTTTCTCTCATTCAGGCTTTCATTGGAAATCTGGAGTCTTGATATTTTCTTCTATTGAGAAAACAGTCTTCCTGGAGAGAAAATGAGATCCAGTGGCAGGATGCTAGATGGAGCACTGGAAGGTCTGGGTGCAGTTTGCAGGTCTACTTAAGGCTTCCTTCTGACCTTTAGCAATTGTCCCAGCTGCTAACTTGAACGTTACCTCACGTGAAAGCCGTGAAGTTAACTACCTTACCCTGTGGAGATGAGAAATGGAAGCACTTGTGAGTTACAGGTACCTTAGAGCTGTGTACCCACCCATTCTCCCATGCAAATAAGATGCGCTCAGGTGTGCCAGAGGCATTGCTATATATTGCAGTTTGTATCTCATGCAGTGCCTAGGCCTGGGCGCCTGTGGAAGTCACAATATATGAGAGAGATTGAAGTATTTGAGGCATCTGCCATGCCTGTGCTTGGCAGGAGGGCAGCAGTGTGGACATTCTGTAAAAGGAAGCCTACTATCAGAGTGGGATCTCCCATAGGGAAAAAAAAGGGATGGTGGAGATTCATCGTTCCAGGAGAGCAATGCAGGGAGCTGAACGAATGCTGGTTCCCAAACTCTGGTATAAAAGAGGTGAAGAGAAACCTTCAGGAGGTAAACTGAAGAGGGTGGAGATCTGGCCAGGGACAGGACAGCTTTCAGTTTCTTCGAAGTAGGTGTCAAAAGGCCTGAGTGCTCTAACTGCAGTGAGGGACATTGCCAGGAACTTAATGGGGAAGGGTCCTTGGGCAAGCACCATAGAGAAAGATACGGATTTTGGGGAAGCTCTTGGATCTCTCAAGGGTCTGGAATACCTGTAGTGATGTGAGACTTGAACTGTGATAGCTTAAAACAAATTCCAAGAAAGGGTATTTGTCTAGTAGAAGTGTGGAAAAAGCAACACGAATCAATAAAGGCAATGAGAAGATCTGGCACCAGGTCAGCTATGACTTTCTTCTAGGGGTTTCCCAGTAAAGACCTGCTTTCGATATGGGGCACTTTTCGTAGTGTAATATAGGGGAGAAATTAAGGAGTGTTTTTGGACTGACAACTTGTAACGTGCCTCCTCCCGCTATTTGTAGGTGCTTCAGTGTTTTTTTTCATAGTCTGCCCTTTTCCAGACAAGAGTGGTCAATCCATAATCCAGCCTGTGTCCCTGGCAGAGTTTAAATTTTGCCTCTGACCCGCAAGCAGTTCAGAGAACAAGAAGTTCTCTTTTTTCAGTTCTAATGAATTGCAGTATTTAGGATTGTATCTACTCCGCAGTATATGTATGGTCCTGAAGAGGCTGGAGGACAGAGAATATGTTAGGAAAGACACTTTTTTTTTTTTTCCCAGCCATGTCTTGTTTGTGGAGTAGCCTCTAGGACTTGCACCACAGTGTGCTTTGTGCATTGATTTCAGACCTGGGTAAGCCTGTAAAGATTGAGGGAGAAGAGACTGCAGATGTAAAGATTAGAAGAGCATCTTGGCTGTTCTGTTCAATGCAGATCTTAAAGTAGTTTATTTCTTCCTCGAGTCTTTTTCTTTTTTCTTCTTAGGACTCTTACTCTGCCTTTCAAAAAGTAATGCATGTTTTGAGGGCACTCTCTTCTCCTACAGCAGCCTCTGAGGCTGACCCACCATATTGTGAGACTCACAGTATGGTGCCCCCTGTTTCAAGTGGAAATTTGTCAGTTGTGCTGGGTATATGTATGTAAAAGTGAAATTCTTGTATGGTATGGTCCATGGTCTCTAGAAGAGCTTAAAATAGAGTTACCACTTAGCTCCCCTGTCTTTGGTGTGGTGTGTGGGTTGGGATTTTTTTTTTGTCACCTTCCAACTAGTCTCTGTCTGCATTGGGTTGTGTTGGGCTTCTGATAGTTCTCTCTAATTCTGTTAAACCACAGAATTACTTTTGTTCTAAATACAGTGGCTCCTTCAAATCCTTGTCTCCTGAGGATGATGTGACGGAGCGTATTAGTTTATGGTAAGCTGCAGAAAACTTGAACTCCCTGACTGTTCAATTCATGCAGAGTTATGACAGGTTATGCCTGCAGGCTACAAGTTAGGGAAATTATTTTCTGTTCAAACATTTCATTTCTCTGCAACTCTATAATTCTATTTCTCTTCTTTTCTTTTTTGTCTCCCTGCAAGGGAAGTGGTGTGATATAAAACACTTCCATCTCTGGCTGCTCCTTCCCTGCATCTATATATGGGACTAAGAAAATGAGATGCATTTTTTTCTTTAATCATATAGCCATCTTGTTTGCTAACCAAAATCATTTTATGGAAGTCACAGCTGAAAGCAGAAAATGCAAAGGGAAAAGAGCATGTTTTTTTAATCTCATTAAGTCTGTAAAAACGTGACATTTGGAAAATGCTGCTAAAGGCCGATGTGAAATGGGATAAATGAGGGTGAATTCCAAATTATCAGGAGCCCTCAGTTAAGATTTGGTCCTGTACAACTGGAGCCGATAGTTGTTTTTTCATGGTGTACAGGGGGAATGAGGTCACACTTTATTTAAAAAAAAAAAAAAGGCAGGAGGAAAGGAAGACAAGAAAAGAGAGGGCCTTTCTAGACTGTCTGTTTAGAATAAAACTGGACAGTTGAGGCATATCTACCTCCTTGCACTTGTTCTTCTGCAGACGGACTTTTAGCTCTTCTAAAACTGTGTGCAAGCACTTTCAGTTGTATTTAAAAGTCTGCTTTTGCACCAGCAGCCCAAATAATGTGTCCATGGACTGGGATTGGTTCCCTGATGAGGCAGGTAAAGCTGTCCTGGGTGTAAGGGACAAGGTGAAACAAGGGCACAATTACCTGGGGTAAGGCTCTAAGCATCCCATCATGGTCATAACTTTTTTTTTGTCCTTGAGGAGCTGCAGGTTTCCTGGCTTATCCTCTTTGTGTCCATGAACTAAGCCAGGATCTGATTTGAACTGGGATATAAATGTACTTCAGGCAGAAAAATCCCTGTTGGCAGTTCCCATAAAACAATAAAATCATGTCAAATTTGACTAATTCTTGGGATGCATTGCCAGCAGAAAGCTGACAGTCTGAATTTGTCATCACTGGAGGGAAAAGTGTGTGTGTTTCTCTGTGTCTGTGCACAGGGATGGGGAATGGACTGGGGAGAATAAGGCAACTATTAACAAAATGGAGACGGCATGGTACTCCATTAATGTTATTAATAACCCTATCAGATTTTATTGAAAAGATGCTCTCTGTATCTGAATTTGCCACTATTTCAACCCATTTATTAAAGCTGAAATAGCTGGAGTCACTTCAGACCATATTTATTATTATTATTTGCTGAATGAATGCTGTGATTATGGGTCCCACGGGAATTAGAAGAGATAAAGTGTCATCTTTCAGTCTCTTCTCACCTTCCCCAGGGAGCAGTGGAGAGAATGGCTTCCTCTCTGTCTTTTTCTATTAGACTTTTCTCTAATTTCTATTAATAGGGTTCTGAGACCTGCTGTAACACTCGAAAATTTATCTCTTACATTTGGAATGGTGATACTTAACAATAATGGTATGCTCAGAGGAGTATTTTTCTTTTATGCTTCCTCCTGTGCCTTCCTGAGCTGGCCATTGATTCCTAGAATTTTACTGACAGTTCACGGATCTTTCTGGATGTCTCCAAAATATCCTGTGGGCTCATTCTTGTTCGGTTTTAATGGGAGATGAAAAGCTGTTTCTGTTTTTACACATAAAGCTGTGTTAGATATGGGGGAAATAAGAGTAGGGGGCAGGTCCCAGACCAATATATGTTACCTGTGAAGTCATCCAGTCGTGCGAGTCCCCTTCTGTGGTTTTAGGCTTGAGGTTATTCATGCTCAAACCTGGCTCTGACCATCTGGTATAAGGTATGGAAATTATATCACTGTGGAAAACAGTTGGAATTGGTCTGAGATGAGATCATCCTTTGTAAGGGCAAAGGATATGGATAATGCTGAGTGAAATGATGACTGTCTTGGGCTGTGCTGGTCCTGTAAGGAGAACCCCAGGTGTAGCACTAAAGCAACTGGGGCAGCAAGAAGTTCTGTGAAAGGGGCAAGGGGAGGTGACAAGCGATGCCAACTCTCTCCTTGAGGGGATACTGGGAGGGGAAAGGCCTGTTGTCCTTTTCTGTGAGGAAAATAAGTGCATTTGCTTGCAGCATGAGGCTTTGAGCCTTTTGCTGAAAGGGGTGACGTGGCAGCCATTTGTGAGGATTAAGAGCCTTCAGATCTATTTATGTTGTTCCCCTTTTAATGTGCATCTCAGCTTCTTTGCTTAAAAAAAAAAAAAGGGAGAGATTTCTCCCAAGTTATCGAGAAAAGATGGTTTGTTCATTGTTTGTCTGGCTGGAAGTTGTCCTGGCCCTTTTTTGAGAAGCTGCAAATTTCCTATATTTGTTTAGAGATATCACCTAAACTTCTGAGTTAGTTGGCATACCCCTCTCCTCAGACTGTTTATACCTTGGCTTATGCAAATATCCCACAGAATTAGCATATACAAATTATTGTATCAACAGGTAAATACTGGAAATGTGGAAAAAAGGCAGCTGAGTATATACAGATATCCAAATACATATACAAACATCTATTTTCACGCGCAGGTAAGTCTGCCCCTTGCAAATGGCTGCTTTCAACAGCCTGCAGGTATTCTTTTTTTTGAATGGACCTCACTAGTAATTTTGATTCTGAGACAGAGGGTGGTGAATTGCTAATTGTCTGATTCTTCTCAGAGTATCCATACGTTTGAGGTGCACATCAGAGCTAGGCTCGAGCAGCAATCCCGTGAAATCAACTGAATGACTCCTGAACAAAGCTGTTCTGATGGGGATTTAATGACACCAGAGTGATTGCAGCGCAGCGTTCTGGGGCAGACTGACTCCTCTGAACCACATCTGTTCCCTCATTCACTAGTGTAAAAATAGTATAAAAACAAGAGGCATTTGGTCTTATTCCAAGAGTGCCTGTGTTACACTTGCAACTTGTTTGAGCATCTTGGGGTCAAGGTTGATGCCGCAAGAAAACAGCCCTGAGAACAAAGTCTGTGGTTTTGCTTCATTACTCTATCTGCCTTTGTATTTTCCACTCCTTGAGATCTCTCTCCTTCTATTAGTGTTTAAATTTCATCATCAAAGATGAAGAAAAACAACCACTGTGTAAACAGAGTGAACAACAATAAGGGAAAACAAACATATATTGGGAGCCTGGAAACATATTTTCCTGACTTCCTGTGCAGGAACAATACCAAAAGGGATAAGAACAGCAACCTTATGCCAAAGCAGGGTTGAAAAACAAGTGTACAGTCAACTGGATGTCCCGAGAGCATATCAACTACTTAACCTAGGGAGAAAACTGACCTGAAACTAGACAGCATGGAGAAAACCCCAGAGCAACACCTTGTTTTCCCCTGCCAAAAGAAAAAGGTTGTCTCCCCTCTCTCGATCTAAAGTTTCTTGTCCTCAGCAGCCTTGCTGTTTGCAGAAATGTGTTTCATATCTACAAAATAGAGAATATCTCCTGAAGAGGCTGGTGATGTTGGATGTTTAGCTGGTATATCTTCTTGAGGCCTGCTTTTCTCAGAGTCATCTGGTGAGATAGGGTGAGGAAAAGCTCTTTAAATGTACTGCCTTTTATTTTTTTGTGTGTGTGTCGTCTTAAAAACCTTGGTTTGATTAAGTTTTGGCATTACATTTGTTGCATGAAAGACAGGAACTCCTCTGATTATTTGGATCGTAGAGTCAGGTAAATCAAAGGAACAGATCAAAAGAAGAGGAAATATTAATGAAAATCTATAGTCTTTGGTCAGCATTTTTAATAGCTCTTGTAGAAAATCAAAAAGGAGAATCAGCTGTACCTAGGAAGCTTGTCTGATAAGGATGATATAATGCAGTGCATTAATGCAAACTTCAGTACTGCATACAGCTGGAAACAAAACCGAAAAATGATGTTCTAAATAATAAAGCAATATTTGACTGTTTAAAAGCCTCACAGTATGAAATTTGTCAAAAAATTTGACTCTTACTATTGGCCTGGGGATGCGGAGCATAGTAATAATGCCCAAATCGGAGAGGCTGGTGCTCCTGCATCAGAAATGCAACTGGAAGAATTAATCACTCCACTTGCATTTCCTCTGTGGCAGCTGCTGAGTGGAATATGGGAAAAGTGGTTTTTAATTTTTGGATTCTTTTGGCTTCCCCGCTTTAAACTATGTCTAATATTGTGCAGCTCAGGGGAGAACTGAGATCAACAGTGCTGGGTAGATTTGGGTGCAAAAGTTTGTCTGGCAATGGCTGCTTAGCATAAACTAAGTGCCTTTATGTGATTTGGCTCTGAGTTTTTTTGCACCAGGGGCAGTTCCTCATCTCGAGGATGGTCACAAGCGGAGTGCACGACGTGAACAGGGTCTGTAGGTGCAAACCGAATTACTGGCAAGCTTCACATCTTAGGAAAAGTCGGCCTCAGCTCTGTATCCCTTTTCCAAAAAATTGTAAGTGGAAAAGGCACTGTTCA
Organism: Limosa lapponica baueri; assembly: GCA_002844005.1. Classification (NCBI taxonomy): domain Eukaryota; kingdom Metazoa; phylum Chordata; class Aves; order Charadriiformes; family Scolopacidae; genus Limosa; species Limosa lapponica. Next base: position 21,880 of record KZ510589.1, on the reverse strand, counting down.
TCCATGCCGAGCTGAAGGAATCAGTCGTGTGGAAATGCAAACTGCATAACGTGACACTGAGTTAAGAGTAATGGAGCCTGAGCATCATTCGTTTGCTCTCGGTTTGGAGGCTGGAGGGTGCTGTCTGTGTTTTCAACTTCTGTGTGCAGCTGGGGATGTCCAGGACACTTGGAAATGGACACGGAGTTTCTCATGTCTCTGGGTTTAGGTGGGGTGTCTTTTAGCCATGGATGGGAAGCATTCAGGAAACTTTGCTACAGGAAATGTTGCTACAATGTAAATGGGCTGATGGTATTACTGTCCCTGCCTGTGTTACTGTGAGGGATCAGGGAGGAACCAGCGGCTGTGAGCCCTTCATCACAGCCTCTCAATTGAGAACATCGTGTCCTTAAATGCTTGATGTGACCAAAGATGAAGAGCAAAAGACCTGCAGAAGGGAACTGAAATGTTAGTAGATGTGCTTAAGCCCTGCTTTGAAAAGATTCATCAGGAATATTTGGACCTAGCAGATAACCTTTGTTCTTGAAGAAGAATCTCAGTTCCTTCATATCCATCCCCTTTTTTTTTGAACTCCATTTCAGCGGGTTTTAATAGGATGGGTTTTGGATGATGTTTCAGTTACAGATGGAACTGTAAAATAATTTCATTGATAATATGTGAAATTTGGGTAATCTGGGATCTTGGAGCATAGGATTGTGAAAGCAAGTTTCCAAAGCAGTGGTATTGGAGTGAATGATTTAATGAAATATACTTAAAAAAAAGGCCCAGCAGCTTTCTTTTGGGGTCATTGTCCTATTCTAGTATTCAAGCCTTTTTTTCTTTTCTTTTTTTTTTTTTTTCCTTCTACAACTGCAAGAACTTGGAAAATTTATAAGAAAGCTGGAGTGATGAGCTCATGTGACTGTCAGCACCGTGGTCCCAAGCACAGGCCTATTTTGCTTTTTGAACCAAAGCTGAACTGAAGCAATAACAACAAAATCAGAGCACAAGAATGCCTTAATTTTTCCCTGAGGCCCTGGATTATGTAGGCTGGATTACTTCTGTAATACTTCTGTAACAACTCTGTACTCACTGTTGGGAGCAGTTTCTAACCTACTGGAGCTGGCTTATATTTTCGCAGACAAATTCGATTGTCCACCCAAACTCCTGCTAAACGTAAATGCCCTCTAGCAGCAAGAGATGAATGGGATCTACCTCTCATTCCTCAGCAGCTACCATTTACAACTTTGTATGTTGATGGAAATAAAAGATGGCAGCGGTTCATACCTAACGCTCCGGGCTGAGAAACTGCAAGGGCTTAGGGGCGGCTAAAATCCTTGTACAGGCATTTTTCTAGAGTTGGTAACTTGTGGCTGAAGGGCAAGGTGTTTGATTGGGAGCAGCAAACGCTGCTTTTGCTCCTGCTGGTGCTCTGATTTGGGACAGCAACCAGGTTTATTTGTGCTTTTACCCTCATATTTGCACTTGTTTAAAAATTGCTAGCGTGTTTTCTAATGCAGGAAGGGAAAGAGATGTTTGTAGCAACAGCATTTCTACTGGATCCGCGCAAAGTGCTGTACTCCACACAGGAACAGAACATGAGTGTGTTAAAAGATTGAGCTCGCTGTGGGGCTGTAGGCTCCACCCTTTTGCAAGAGCCAATTTAAACACTTTTACAGGGCAGAGAGTCTTTCTCCAACTTCGGTTTAAAATGGTGATCAGACGTGGAGGTGCCAGAAATCTCAGAGTATTTCCGTGCCAGCTCTGCAGCTGTTAAAGGACACAGACTTGGGATAAGGCTCGAATAAACATCCAAGTTTTTTTTTTTTTTCTATTGAATGGTTAAATGAATGAAAGCTGAGCTCCTAACCTTCTGAGTTTTCCAACTTACTTATTAAACTGAGGAAATGCAATAGAGCGCACCGCTCGGTGTTTTTCAGTGTTTTGCCTCCCAAACTTCCCTGAATTATCGTGTCTCCTTCCAAGCTCCGCTGTGTGATCCTGCCTTCCTATTACCATTGGAGAAAGAAACTTACTTCATAAGCGAGCCCAATATTAAACATATAAATAATGCATCCTTCAGCGTTATTTATAATGCAGTAGCATCACTGTGCTCTATCATATGCAATTTCACATTGCCTCTTTTTAACTGCTTTCCTGCCGGGCACATCCTTCAGTAAGTTCTAAAGCAACATCAGCTGCTTGTTTGATTTTTTTCCCTTTCTGGTATAGCTACTAGTTGTGCTGAGAACTCTTCATACACAAAACACAGACAAGGTTTAAATTACAATACCAATGAGTATAATACTATTTATAATACAATATAAATTACAATACCAATTGGATCTGAAAGTGGAAATTCTTCTGTCTAGGAAAAATGACCAGTATGACTATAGCAGGGGGAGATAACTAACTGGTTTAGGCTGCTTTTCAGCGTTAATACTGTGTTCAGAGAGTGACTTTGAAGCTATTCCAGAATGATTATAGCAAAATATAGTTCCACCGGTCAGTTGCCCTGTGTAGACCAGTCTAAGTTTTTCCTTTTTTCTGAGAGAGAATGCTTTTGTGTCCTGCACACACACGCAAAATCTGGTATAACAATACCGAAGCTTATCTTTGTAAGATCAAATGAAAGCTGTAGTTGAATGTTCCATTTGTTTCTTAATGAGCAGTGTCAGGCTGTGCCCTACGCTTAACAAAAGCATATGTGCAGATATTGTTCTGTTATGATTACAGCACAATTATATCATGTCTGTAATAGATTACTGCATCTGGCCTTTTCTTGGTTTAGGAAATCAAGAAGGAGATTAGTTGATAACTTCTGAGAATGCACCTAAATAATTTAACATCAACAACAACAACAAAAAAAAGATCCTCTCTGTGTTTGCCAGATTCCCCTACGCTCAGGTTTGGGACAACAGCTCTTTGGGTTCTAGATGGAAAAGTGTTGTGTGGGGTTTTTTTGTAGTGTGAGGTGTTTGTTGGTGTTTTTT
>KZ510586.1:11098-23088 GCA_002844005.1 Limosa lapponica baueri | reverse complement strand
GCTCGAACCATTCTGTCTCTTTCTTGAAGACCATCGTTTCCAACTGCTATCAAAGAATTAGTAATAGAACTGGGGAACAATGAAGCATTCACAGTGATCATCTGCCAAAAGTGAAAAAAAAAAGCGCCCTCTGGTTTCTTCATAATATTTCTCTAAACGTACTCACAGATTCACTAGCATTTTGTTTCCTAGATACTACCAGACCACTCCATATATTACTTGGTTGTATCCTGCAAATCCTCAAAACACTTTCTTTTGTTCTTGAAATTCTTCATTTATCAATTTACCGTTCACTTCCCGCTTCAGTTGTTTATATTATTTAATATAATAAGAGTAAAAAAAAAACCCTGACTGTTGCAGAGAGAACTACTGCTACCTTCTTCAGATTTCCAAGAATTTCTTTATCGACAGAGAACACTATTCAATAACACAGAGCAGATTAAAAACTCTTCTAGAAGATTCATTCATTCTGCACCAGATATCTATCTTCAATATCTATTCAAATTTTTAATTAGCCAAGACTAAACTCTTTTGTAGAGAGATCCTTAGGCTGCTGCAGACTGCGAAAAAGGACAGCCAACAAAAGAGACTGCTATAGTATTTGGAAGGCAACTATCAGCAACACCCCTATATCCTCTTCTACAGTACCTGATTTTCCTAAAACTGTAGTGTAATACAACTTCATCATAAGTTATATAGCTTTATGCCACAAAAAACATACACACTTTAAACATGTTAAAGTTTTTAGATGTTTAGTGGATATTGAGCGTTTTTTAACATCTCAATTGTACTTATTAGTAGAAAAAATATGACATGGTTGAGTGGACTATAATAAATTATGTTGTTCCTTTTTTAAGCAGTCAGACAAAAAAACCACCCTATTTCCCCTTAGTAATACACCTGTTTAACTTCAGTGATATTCACGTTCCATAGTATATAGGATATGTATATTTAATTTTAGCTAACTATGAAAAAATGTGAATAGAGAGCTATTCAGCCTTTGTAGTCAGTCTCATTTGGGGGGTGGAGTGGGGCTTTTTGCCTTTAATGCGTGCACAGAATCTTGCTCCTTAATCTAGTATAAACTCTGCTTGTCCTAAACTAGCAGTTGAGCTCCATGACACAGGAGCTCTTCAGTAGCGTAAAGGAGGATTGGCTGTTAAAATCTGTTCTTCTATTCTGTCTCAAATTTATTGCAAGTTGGTTTTATTTTTTAATTGAAGAATGACTAAGCAAGGTTTAATTTAATATCCCTTAACTGAACACTTTAACAAGTTTAATTTTAAGATGTGTTTTTAAGAAACATCTTGTCATACATAATGTTGTCACCCACAAAACAGGAAGCTTTAAGATAGGACTTACCCATGTAGTCTTTCACTTTTACAATGGCATGAAGTAACAAGAATTAGCAATAAAATGGGTGTACCCAATCCACTCTACAAAATTATAAACTTTTTTTTTTCCTACTAACACTGACATGTAGTTACGTGTGAGAACACAAGCAGCCTCTTAAGGCTGTTTTGCTTCGTTGATTTCTTCGGTTTTAAGACATAAGAAGGAAAGATTTCTTTCCTTCCTATTTAATTCCAAGTATTTTAGTAGAATAAATACAAATAAATACAAACCACTTGCTTTCATTCTGCTCTACATATTGAAATGTAATTCTAAAGACCAAGGACAGGTGATGCAAGGCTATTTACAAGTGGCTATGATGAAATAAGTAACAAAGACTGTGAATTTAGTCTTTAAAGATACCTTTAAAAAAAGAGGAAGAAGGTGGTTCATATTATACCTCACCCTGACTTCTGCTTTGAAGATAAAAATTTCTGCCTATTAAATTATTGGAAAATGGGCAGAATTAATTCTATTAGATGGAGAAACACTTTCTGAAGTGTTGCTAAAGATGACACTGCTGAATTACAAAGCTCTTACTAGGAAACGTAGAGGTGATAGTACTAAACACTGCCCCACAGAGTACAGTCAAAAGAGAATATGAGCACTCAAAGTCTTCAAAAAAATCAGAAATCAAGTTTAAAAAATGTAAAGTTGGTTTTCTTTTCTCTTCCTACACTACTTCAACCCGCACTGTTTTTTAAACAAAGTACCACTAAGTGCCTTTTATAAATTCATAAACCAGGATGAATATTTTACATTTTGTTCTTCTACTCTACGAAATAAAGAGAAGAAAGTGAGAAAATGTTTTAAAGTTTTATATCTACGCTATTCTTACATGGGCATTTTTACTATCAAAGATGAGGTTAAAGACTGCATCCATACTTTGGAACAGAAAACAATAGTTCCAAGATGCTGGTAGAACCCAGTTCAGCTCTTCTACAGCTCATAGTAAATTATCTTCTGTACAAATTAATTAAATCTGATTGTTATATTTGCCATTCATTCTCCTCTCCCAAGACCTTCATGTAATCTTTTAGGAATCTTGGTATCAAACTACTGAGGTCTGAGATCTTGCAGGAGATGAGGAGAGATGGGAAAAGGGCAAGAGCGGGATAATAAAAAGACATAGTGAAAATACAGAATGTACCATTCAGGACGTGTCATAGTATCCTTTTGAGAGCTTCTCAAGTATTGACTGCTCTGTGCCTGTGCATACTTAACTGCATGCCCAGACAGAACTTTCATGAAAAAGGTGTTAACTTTACTTGTAGACAGGTTGGGTGGCTTTTTGTTTGTCTGACATCATCTTTTAAGAAACAAGGATGTTCTAGGCAGCAAGAGATGTTAGGAAACATCATTCATCAACATAGTTCTCAGCATCCCTGTACAGCATGTACATTCCATGCATGTACATTCCATGTACAGCATCCTTGTACAATGATGGAGAAGCCCAATCAAGATTCTCAGTGGTAAGAGTTTAAAATCTAAACAAGTCTCAGCACTAGCCCTCCTCTCTTTTGAATTATCAGCTATAATTTCTTCTCACATGATAAAGAAAGGTAAGGTATTAGAGACTGTGTGGAAAAACAACTGCTGATGGAGAAAACCTGGAGTCAGCACAGCTGACTGGCATAGCTGATAAGACCATATATAGTTAGATTTTACCTTTCTGACTAATCGAAGTGCTTGTGTTCTTTCTACTTCATTACTCTGCTGTATGTCAATACACCTAAAATAAGTTAAAAAACACATTTTGTTTATAACAGTTAAAGTGAAAGTTAGTGTTGTTGATGTCTCACGTTAATATTTATGTAATTGAAAGAACAGAAGAATATTATGACTGATTGACCAATCACGAGTATGCTTGCTGAAAGGCAGAATTTTTAAACAATTAGCTTCATTTTATATTTTTTTCCAGTTATCTTCAATATAATTAAATCACTAGAATGTTCTCAAATATACAGTGACAAGGCATAACGACTTCAACAAATATTGTCTGAGCTAACTGTGTTTGTCATTTCAAAAGAAACTAAACAAAGTATTTGTAATGTTTCACATCAACAAGTTTTGTGTGTGTTCTCAGATCAGAAAAGTCTGTTTGCTCCAACAAAATTAAAAAAACACACTAAAATTTACTATTTGTGTATATTTATCAACAGAAACACACACATATATATCAGTATATTAAATCCAACAAGATTTTAATAAAGGAAACACTAGAAATTATGATATTTAGATGTACTCATGATACTGATCTTATTATCTCATGATTAGCTTGCCCTTTGGTATTCTTCTGTTGAGTCATGGGTTATGCTTAGATTACAAATTCTTGGGCAGGAACTTCTTTTTAGCCCTGACTTTGCACTAGAGGCTCCAAAGCACTATGATAATCAGAACAACTCCCATAAAACAAACTTAAGACATGAAAATTACTGAGGTTTCAACCTTCTAATAACACCATAGATTAATTTATGATTAGTGGCATTTACAATTCAAAAACATCTATAATTTGTCTAATTTTTTAATTACTCATAGTATATCATATATTAGGACAGCATTTTATTTGGATTAGCTGGTGTGATGCATTATCCCTCTATTTTTAAAGAGGGACATTATCCATATTGAAGAAAAATTATTTTTATCAAGCTACATATCAAGAATGTAAGAGGATATGAAAACACCTTTACTCACCTGTCTCAACCACAAAAAAACAAGTGATTTAAAATTGTACAATTTACAATGAGGAAGGAAGGGAAAATTACCTGGCTATCAAGTAATCCACTTTCAACTTTAGCACCTTCTGGAGAATACTGGAGTCTCGAATGAGATAGCGGAGGGCTCGCAATCCTGCTGCTCGCACCTCTTTTGCTTCATTTAGTAAAGCTAACCTCAGACTACAATGAAGAAAACAAGGGGAACAAACAATTATTTAGCAGCAGATAGATTTCACCGTCTGACATGCAGCTACTACCTACACATTTAAAATAAAAAGGTTGATTTTTAAAGAGAAATATACTGTCAAGTACATTACCTTTATATTTGAGAGGAAAACATCTCTTGAATGGCAGAACAAAACAATCTTTAGACAAATAGCTTCTCAAAAGCAATTAATGCTTTGAAAGGTTGTTCTACAACTCACAAGAGGAAGATATTCTTATTTTGCAGACAGAAGTTAGTTTAGAATTGGCAAGAGTGAAACCACAACAAAGCACAACATTATGATGAGATCCAACATCCAAAAGCAGAAGGGACCAAAAAGGGATGTGTCGCTGTATTTACATAGTGAGAATGCAATGAAAATATATAGCTAGCCAGAAACACACAGTCCTAAAATAAAGGCCAAAAAAATCCAATGAAAACAATGATATATAGAAGTGTACAAGGCTGAACAAAAACCTCTACGTTAAAAACAAAAACTAAACAAAAAACCCCCACCAGTCAATGACTTAACTGCAAAAAACTGAGAGAATGTAGCATAAGCAAAAAGAAAACTTTACCTTATAAAGCCAATTAAGATATGCTATAGCAGGGAGAAAAAAAATATGTAGGAAAACCTATACACATGTGTCTGTGTGTTCTGACTTCTCAGCTGTACCACAAGCAGAAGACTTGAAAAATGAATCAGACCTACTGGATAACCCAAAAGGAAAGGGAGAAGGAATGAAACAAATAAGAGAAACAAGCACAAGTTCTTTGTACTAAGTCATTGCTTTAGAGGTCTGCATGAAGATTCCTATCCTAAAGTCTTTTGTATTATACTAAAAACGAGTTAGACTAAGAAGTGAAAATGATGGAAGAACCAGAGGGAATTCATCAGTAAGTATTGTCACCGGCTCACCAAGCTTCACATTTAAGTGTTTGGAAAGAACATCAACATGAACGATCTGCATATATTTGCTAGCACCATGTTATAAATGGTAGTGGCTAAGATGGAGAAAAGGCGATAAACAGGTTGTCATAGTTTAATCCCAGCCAGCAACTAAGCACCACACAGCCGCTCACTTACTCACCCCCAGTGGGATGAGGGAGAGAATCAGAAGGGTAAAAGCAAGAAAACTCTTAGGTTGAGATAAAGACAGTTTAATAGGTAAAGCAAGTCGCGCACACAAGCAAAGCAAAACAAGGAATTCATTCACTGCTTCCTATTGGCAGGCAGGTGTTCAGCCATATCCAGGAAAGCAGGGCTCCATCACATGTAGTGGTTACTTGGGAAGACAAACATCATAACTCCAAACGTCCCCCCCTTCCTTCTTCCCCCAGCTTTATATACTGAGCGTGATGTCATATAGCATGGAATATCCCTTTGGTCAGTTGGGGTCAGCTGTCCTGGCTGTATCCCCTCCCAACTTCTTGTGCACTCCCAGTCTACTCACTAGCAGGGTGGTATGAGGAGCAGAAAAGGCCTTGACTGCCTAACAAGAACTGAAAACACTGCTGCACTATCAAAAGTATTTCTCATCCCAAAACCAAAACATAGCACTATACCAGCTGCTAGTAAGAAAGTCAAGTCTATCCCAGCTGAAACCACAATACAGGTCTATACAAAAAGGATTCCAAAGCACATCCAGAGGACTGTTTATTATCTTAAAATCACTTTAAAATAAAAGTGGTTAGCTATGTAAAATACCCAGAAGAGTTTACACAAACTGTATTCTGCTAATCTTTTGAAAGACTTGAAAGGAGTTATTACAATAGTGTATAAAAAAGCATACGGTGTTGCTGAAGATTTATTAAGGGATATAAGGAGCTTACAGGGTGATGAAAAATAGTTTCACAAATCAATATCTGAAAAGATTAATTCAAAGAGTGGAGGTGAATAGAAGATTTTTATCAAGTACTAGGTTCACAATCTCGTTTTGTAGACACTATTCAATATACAATTCATGATTTGGAGAAAGGATGGGGGGTGAGGATACAGAGGACAATGTTGTTTAATATAAACAATAGGATGGGCTTATGAGAAACTTCAAGGGGACTTAAAAAGTATCTGTATGCATAGTTAACAAGATGGTGAAGAAAATTCAAGATTGTTAGATGTGAGTTAACGCACATCAAGACAAAAAAAAGTGTAATAAACCCATACTACGTGATTCTAAAACAGCCATCGGATCAAGAAAATGATTTTGATATGAGCACTCTATGTGCATCTGTGGTTGAAAGAGCCAAAAAGACATCATGATTGTGTTGTAAGAGGAAAAAGTAAGTGCAATACTACTTGCCCCAGTATTTTAAGTGTCACTGCAGAAACGAAAAGAACTTTCTAAGACAGCATTGAGGCTGATAAATATTAAGACTGATAAAAAGTCTAAAAGAACTAACAAAGGATGTAATAATAAAGAATATTCATTATCTATAACAGGATCATTTTTTTACCTTTTTCTAAAGTATCTCATCTACTCACTAAAAGATAAGAACGGTTTTGACAAACCTCCATTTCATCCAGTCAGGTAATTGTGACAATTCTGAATTTTGCTTTTATGGCCAAAGCCTCTTGACACATTACTAAAAGACCTCAAAAGTTTGAGGCCTACCAACACTCCATTATCTTTGTGGCTTAAGGCTTCCTCTCAGCTATCAATGGCATGGTGCTCTGGGAACCAGCAAGACCCATTTACACTGGGAACAACAAAATGTGTCACTATTATCTCCATCTTCTGGCAGGTAGAAACTATAATCAGGCACCTGGACTAACAAAATACTGAAGAGAATGAATTCTAAAAAACAGATCTTTAACTTGAGAATAAGTGCATTTATTGAGGACTACTATTGCAAACAGTTGCAGACTAAAGACAACTGCCTTTAGTTTGGGTAAATATTCTATCAAGGTTACTGATCCCAAAACTAGAACTTCATAAATCTATAGGAATTATAGGAAATCTAGAATTATTCTTGAAATCATTGATTTCCTTACAGTTTAATGATTTAGGCTTCGCCATTCATATTCCACAAATGCAGAAAACTCACACAGTATTTTCAGCATCCAAATAGCTTTTCTTGTTTTCAAAGAAAAACAACTTTGTTCTGTGTTGTGATTTCAGTTGGGATAGAATTAAATTTTTTACTAGCAGCTGGTATAGTACTAAGTTTTGGATTTGGGATGAGAAATACTTTTGATAGCACATTGGTGTTTTCAGTTCTTGTTAGGCAGTCAAGACCTTTTCTGCTCCTCATACCACCCCGCAAGCGAGTAGGCTGGGAGGGCATAAGAAGTTGGGAGGGGATACAGCCAGGACAGCTGACCCCAACTGACCAAAGGGATATTCCATACTATATGACATCACGCTCAGTATATAAAGCTGGGGGAAGAAGGAAGGGGGGGACGTTTGGAGTTATGATGTTTGTCTTCCCAAGTAACCACTACATGTGATGGAGCCCTGCTTTCCTGGATATGGCTGAACACCTGCCTGCCAATGGGAAGCAGTGAATGAATTCCTTGTTTTGAGCAAGTGAGCGAATGGCTGCATAGTCTTAGTTGCTGGCTGGGGTTAAACCACAACATTCTGTAGAACAAAAGATTTCCCTATAGAAATTAAGATAGCATTGAGAACATCAGAGAAAATTACAGAACTTGCATGTTATTTCCAAAGTACTTAGCCTACCTCAAGGTCATTTTCTAAATTAATTCATTAACCAGTTCAGTATTTGCAAGTTACTCAGAGTAGCTGTACAGCAAAATCATCTGCAAACAGAATACTACTGCAGAATGGGTATAACCCTATAGGGCCAAATTTTTAAACCTGCTTGAAAAGTCTATATTTCATAAATACAATTTATCCTATCAATATTTCTGAAGAACTACCAACCAGCACAATTATGGTTAATAACTGAGTATTTGGGTTGTAATGCTTGAGCTTGGAAATTATCACTATAGCAGAATAATCTACATATATACATAAAAAATTTGCTTCTCGTACATTCACAGAGGAGTCACTGGACTAACCAATGTAATATCACTAATCAAGATAATTTTTCTGTTATCTGTCTTTAATTTTTGAGAAACCATTTTTAGCATTTTTTTTTTTTAAGTAGGGGGCTATTATTCATCAGATGTCTGCCAAGAACATTTTTATCTGTTCCTTAATTGTGTTTGGATTAGCAGGTCTTCCCACAATCTTTTCCTTATGAAAACAAATAACAGAATCATAGAATCGCCTAGGTTGGAAGGGACCTTTAAGATCATCTAGTCCAACCATAAAAAAAAAAAAAAACAACAAAAAAACCAAAAAAACCACACACCAACACTAAACCATATTCCCGAGTGCCATGTCAATTCGTCCTTTGAATATCTTCAGGGATGGTGCCTCAACCACTTCTCTGGGCAGCCCATTCCAATGCCTGATAACCCTTTCAGTGAATAGTATTTGTATAACCTTTTAAGACTCGTATTTTAAATTATTTGGTTAAGAACTCTGAATTGTGAAGTTATACTCTTAAGCAATGTTAAGTCCCATCATAAAACACTATAATAGATTACATAAAATTGCTATAAAGATATATATTCACACCAAATTAACATAAAATGTTTATCTTTAAATCCTGGTTCTACTTCAAGAGTATGCTCTAAATTCTGTAAAAGCACATTTTTTAGTAAAAGTGCTTTCTGCAAGTACTGAGATATTTAGAGGTATTTCTTTACATTTCTGAGGAATATAATAAAGAAATACACATTTTAACTTGGAGGGGTTTTTCCCCCTCTTTGCCTGAAAGCATATAATGTATGTAATTTTACTCATTAAAATAATTTTAAGGTGTATATATTTGCATTATGAAGTTTCAAACACCTTAGAACTACAAAACACTAGCTCAAAAATACAAATACAATTGATTTAATTGCACCTAGAACAATTATGTACCCTATTATTGCTCTAGTGACCCTTACTACTTACCATATTATGATACTGTCATACGTAAAACCTAGTTTTTCTTCAGCATGGCCAGTATTACAAAGAAGCTGAAAATAAAAGAAAACATCTATTACTTATAAGTCTTTAAAAATTACTATGTGAAACTGAAGATTTCTGGCAATGCTTTCAAAGAAAGCTGAGGAATTTCATTCACGGCAAGGGGAAACTTACCAACTTGAGACTTCCCCAAGAATTTCTGCTGCCAGTATTCTATGCCTACATATGCCAGACACACACAAACCTGTGGCCTCTCATACTAGGAAAAAGCTTGCACAATTGTGCAAGCTGCCTACTGGTCAATTTTTCAACTCCAGATTGCTCCTCTTGCTGCCTTTAAACTCTTTTCAGAAGAGCCAGTAGTTGTGCAATTGGTAACCTGAGCAGAGATGAAAAAGACTGAAGTCAAAGCACATCTGCATTCAAAAAGGCGGCTTGGGTGAGTTTTGAAGCAAAGATTGAACCTGCTGGCCCACTGTCATGTTTTGCCATAGCAGCGCAGGCGTAGAAAAAAGGCACTCGATTCCAAAGAATTTGTACCTCTGAAAAGAATCGGTGCAAAGGCTGAATTTATGCGCACAAAAAGACACCAATAAACTCTGAAAATTTCAACCATATCTGTCCACTTTGAGCACAAGACTGAAGATTTACAAGTGCAGTGTTTACATCCAAAACCAAACTCAAAAGGAGCAATCTAGTGCATGTCTGTGTTTAAGCCTCTTGAGAAAAGGAAAAAGATCTCTTCCGTGAGAAGAGCTGATGCTGTTCTCCTTTGCAAGAGCAGCAAAGAAATTCCTAGTAATCTCATTTACTACCCCTAGCTAAAATAAAAAAATACTTTAATATTACATCTAAAACCCAAAGCACTTTTCCAAACACTTCCAAAAACTCAAGTAACCAATACTGATTGCAACAGCTTTGCACTTTGTCATTTTGAAAAGAGGTTCAGTTTGGCATTCAGTTCTGAGCCAGTGCAATATTAACAGTTTCTCCTCAGTCAGGAATTCAGGAAACGTTTGTGTCAATTAATGAATACCCCTGTTCTAAAATTATTAAAATATATCAAACTCTGTGCCATGTTCACATTCTGTGCCAAGTGCAAGGCCCTGAACGCGGGTCAGGGCAATGCCCGGTATCAATACAGACTGGGGGACGAGGGGATTGAGAGCAGCCCTGCTGACAACTTGGGGGTACTGGTGAATGAAAAACTGGACACGAGCCAACAATGTGCGCTAGCAGCCCAGAAAGCCAACCGTATCATAGAAGGTTCATGTTAGAAGGGACCTTAAAGATCATAGAGTTCCAACCCCCCTGCCATGGGCAGGAACACCTTCCACTAGACCAGGTTGCTCAAAGCCCCATCCAGCCTGGCCTTGGAGACTTCCAGGGATGGGGCATCCAAAACTTCCCTGGGCAACCTGTTCCAGTGCCTCACCACCCTCACAGTAAGGAATTTCTTCCTCATATCTAGTATAAATCTACACTCTTTCAGTTTAAAACCATTACCTCTCATCTTATCACTACACTCCCTCACAAAGAGTCCCTCCCCAGCTCTCCTGTAGGCCCCCTTTAGATAGTGGAAGGCCACCGTAAGGTCTCCCCAGAGCTTTCTCTTCTCCACGCTGAACAACCCCAACTCTCTCAGACTATCTTCGTAGGAAAGGTGCTCCAGCCCTCTGACCACCTTTGAGGCCCTCCTCTGGACTCGCTCTAACAGGTCCATACCCTTCTTATGTTGGGGGCCCCAGAGCTGAATGCAGTACTCGAGGTGGGGTCTCACCAGTGCCAACTACAGGGGGACGATCACTTCCCTAGTCCCACTCACCACAATATTCCTAATACAGGCCAGGATGCTGTTGGCCGCCTTGGACACCTGGGCACACTGCCGGCTCGTATTCAGCTGGCTGCCAACCAACACCTCCAGGTCCTTTTCTGCCAGGCAGCTCTCCAGCCACTCTTCCCCAAGCCTGTAGCGCTGCATGGGGCTGTTGTGACACAAGTGCAGGACCCAGCACTTGGCCTTGTTGAACCTCATCCCACTGGCCTCGGCCCATCGATCCAGCCTGTCCAGATCCCTCTGCAAAGCCTTTCTACCCTCCAGCAGGTCGACACTCCCACCTAACTTGGTGTCATCTGCAAACTTACTGAGGGTGCACTCGATCCCCTCGTCCAGATCATTGATAAAGATGTTAAAGAGAACCGGCCCCAATACTGAGCCCTGTGGGACACCAGTCGTTACTGGCCACCAACTGGATTTAGCTCAATTCACCACCACTCTCTGGGCCCGGCCCTCCAGACAGTTTTTTACCCAGCAAAGAGTACTCCCGTCCAAGCCATGGGCAGCCAGTTTCTCCAGGAGAATGCTGTAGGAAACATTGTCAAAGGCCTTACTAAAGTCCAGGTAAACAACATCCACAACCTTCCCCTCATCCACTAGGTGGGTCACCTTGTCATAGAAGGAGAAATGCTCTGCACAAGTCCAGGTAGATGATGTCAGTTGCTCTTCCCTTATCCACCAACTCTGTAACCCCATTGTCCTCTTCAATATATTCATCAATGACCTGGACAAGGGGATGGAGTGTACCCTCAGCAAGTTTGCTGATGATACAAAACTGGGAGGGGTCGTTGACACGATGGAGGGCTGTGCTGCCATACAGCGAGACCATGAGCCAGCAATGTGCCCTTGTGTCCAAG